>JAUIRK010001030.1:0-253274 GCA_030549495.1 Nectonema munidae
TTGAGTGCCCTCTGTTGATGCTTGTCTGTGTTAAAGTGTTCCCTTTTTGTGCTGAATCTGTTTAAGTGCTCCCTGTTTAAGCTCGTATGTGTTAAAGTACTCCATTTTTGTGCCTGTCTCTGTTTAAGTGCTCCCTGTTTGTGCCTGCCTGTGTTTAAGTCAACCCTATTTGTGCCGGCGTGTGTTAAGTTCTCCCTGTTTGAGTGCCTGCCTTTGTGTAAGTGCTCCTTGTTTCTGCTTGACTATTGTTTAAGTCATACCTGTGTTTAAGTGCTCCATGTTTGTGCCTGCCTGTGTTTGGGTGCTCCCTGTTGATAGAGTGCTCGTTGTTGTTCCTGCCTGTGTTTGAGTGCTCCCTATTTTGCCTGTGTGTGTTTGAGTGCCCTCTGTTGGTACTTGCCTGTGTTTAAGTGTTCCCTTTTTGTGCCTAAATCTGTTTAAGTGCTTGCATGTCTTTAAGTCCACCCTGTTTGTGCCTCTCTGTGTCGGGTGCTCGCTGTGTTTGAGTACTACATTTTTGAGCTTGCCTGTGTTTGAGTGCTCCTTGTTTGTGTCTGCCTGTGTTATAGTGCCCCTTGCCTGTGTTAAAGTGCTCCATTTTTGTGCCTGTCTCTGTTTAAGTGCTCCCTGTTTGTGCCTGCCTGTGTTTAAGTCAAACCTGTTTGTGCCTGCGTGTGTTGGATTCTCCCTGTTTGAGTGCTTGCCGGTGTTTAAGTGCTCCTTGTTTCTGCTTGACTATTGTTTAAGTCCTACCTGTGTTTAAGTGCTCCTTGTTTGTGCCTCTCTGTGTTTGAGTGCTCCCTGTTGATAGAGTGCTCGTTTTTGTTCCTGCCTGTGTTTGAGTGCTCCCTATTTTTGCCTGTGTTTGAGTGCTCCCTATTTTGCCTGTGTGTGTTTGAGTGCCCTCTGTTGGTACTTCCCTGTGTTTAAGTGTTCCCTTTTTGTGATTAAATCTGTTTAAGTGCTTGCATGTGGTTAAGTCCACCCTGTTTGTGCCTGCCTGTGTCGGGTGCTCGCTGTGTTTGAGTGCCTGCCTGTGTTTAAGTGCTCCCTTTTCTCGTTGCCGTCGTTGCTTTTGTCTGACTGTGTTTAGATGCTCCCTGTTTATTTAGTGCTCGTTGTTTGTTAATGCCTGTGTTTGAGTGCTCTCTGTTTGTAACTGCCTGCGTTTGAGTGTTACCTGTTTGCGCCTGTCTATGTCTAAGTGCTCGCTGTTTGTGCCTGTCTGTGTTTAATTCCACCTTGTTTGTGCTTGCGTATGTTGGGTTCTTCCTATTTGAGTTCCTGCCTATGTTTAAGTGGTCCCTGTTTCTTCTTGCTTATTGTTTAAGTCCTACATGTGTTTAAGTGCCCCTTGTTTGTGCCTGACCGTGTTTGGGTGCTCCCAGTTGATTGAGTGCTCGTCGTTTGTTCTTGCCTTTGTTTGAATGCTCCCTATTTTGCCTATGTGTTTGAGTGCCCTCTGTTGGTACTTGCCTATGTTTAAGTGTTCCCTTTTTGTGCCTAAATCTGTTTAATTGCATATGGTTAAGTCCACCATATTTGTGCCTGCCTCTGTCGGGTGCTCGCTGTGTTTGAGTGCTCCATTTTTGAGCCTGCCTGTGTTTGAGTGCTCTTTGTTTGTGTCTGCCTGTGTTATAGTGCCACATGTTTGAGTAACTCCTGTTTATGCCTGCTTGTGTTTGAATGCCCCATGTTGGTGTTTGCCTATGTTAAAGTGCTCCCTTTTTGTGCCTGTCTCTGTTTAAGTGCTCCCTTTTTGTGCCTGCCTCTGTTTAAGTCAACCCTGTTTGTGCCTGCGTGTGTTGGGTTCTCCCTATTTGAGTGCCTGCCCGTGTTTAAGTGCTCCTTGTTTCTGCTTGACTATTGTTTAAGTCCTACCTGTGTTTAAGTGCTCCTTGTTTGTGCCTGCCTGTGTTTGGGTGCTCCCTGTTGATAGAGTGCTCGTTGTTTGTTCCTGCCTGTGTTTGAGTGCTCCCTATTTTGCCTATGTGTTTGAGTGCCCTCTGTTGGTACTTGCCTGTGTTTAAGTGTTCCCTTTTTGTGATTAAATCTGTTTAAGTGCTTGCATGTGGTTAAGTTCACCCTGTTTGTGCTTGCCTGTGTCGGGTGCTCGCTGTGTTTGAGTGCCTGCCTGTGTTTAAGTGCTCCCTTTTCTCCTTGCCGTCGTTGCTTGTGTCTGACTGTGTTTAGATGCTCCCTGTTTATTTAGTGCTCGTTGTTTGTTAATGCCTGTGTTTGAGTGCTCTCTGTTTGTAACTGCCTGCGTTTGTGTGTTACCTGTTTGCGCCTGCCTATGTCTAAGTGCTCGCTGTTTGTGCCTGCCTTTGTTTAATTCCACCTTGTTTGTGCTTGCGTATGTTGGGTTCTTCCTATTTGAGTTCCTGCCTGTGTTTAAGTGGTCCCTGTTTCTTCTTGCTTATTGTTTAAGTCCTACGTGTGTTTAAGTGCCCCTTGTTTGTGCCTGACCGTGTTTGGGTGCTCCCAGTTGATTGAGTGCTCGTCGTTTGTTCTTGCCTTTGTTTGAGTGCTCCCTATTTTGCCTATGTGTTTGAGTGCCCTCTGTTGGTACTTGCCTGTGTTTAAGTGTTCCCTTTTTGTGCCTAAATCTGTTTAAGTGCTTGCATATGGTTAAGTCCACCATATTTGTGCCTGCCTGTGTCGGTTGCTCGCTGTGTTTGAGTGCTCCATTTTTGAGCCTGCCTGTGTTTGAGTGCTCTTTGTTTGTGTCTGCCTGTGTTATAGTGCCACATGTTTGAGTAACTCCTGTTTATGCCTGCTTGTGTTTGAATGCCCCATGTTGGTGTTTGCCTATGTTAAAGTGCTCCCTTTTTGTGCCTGTCTCTGTTTAAGTGCTCCCTGTTTGTGCCTGCCTGTGTTTAAGTCAACCCTATTTGTGCCTGCGTGTGTTGGGTTCTCCTAATTCACCTGTGTTTAAGTGCTCCTTGTTTGTGCCTGCCTATGTTTGGGTGCTCCCTGTTGATAGAGTGCTCGTTGTTTTTTCCTGCCTGTGTTTGAGTGCTCCCTATTTTGCCTGTGTGTGTTTGAGTGCCCTCTGTTGGTACTTGCCTGTGTTTAAGTGTTCCCTTTTTGTGATTAAATCTGTTTAAGTGCTTGCATGTGGTTAAGTCCACACTGTTTGTGCCTGTCTGCGTCGGGTGCTCGCTGTTTTTGAGTGCCTGCCTGTGTTTAAGTGCTCCCTTCTCTCCTTGTCCTCGTTGTATTTGTCTAACTGAGTTTGGATGCTCCCTGTTGATTTAGTGCTCGTTGTTTGTTAATGCCAGTGTTTGAGTGCTCTCTGTTTGTAACTGCCTGCGTTTTAATGTTACCTGTTTGTGCCTGCCTGTGTCTAAGTGCTCCCTGTTTGTGCCTGCCTGTGTTTAATTCTACCTTGTTTGTGCTTGCGTATGTTGGGTTCTCCCTATTTGAGTGCCTGCCTGGGTTTAAATGCTCCCTGTTTCTGCCTGCTTATTGTTTAAGACCTTCCTGTGTTTAAGTGCTCCTTGTTTGTGCCTGACCGTGTTTGGGTGCTTCCTGTTGATTGAGTGCGCGTCGTTTGTTCCTGCCTGTGTTTGAGTGCTCCCTGTTTTTGCCTGTATGTGCTTCCTGTTTGTGCCTTCCTGTGTTTGAGTCCCCTCTGTTGGTGCTTGCCTGTGTTAAAGTGCTCCCTTTTTGTGCCTGAATCTGTTTAAGTGCTCCCTGTTTAAGCTTGCATGTGTTTAAGTGTTCCATGTTTGTGCCAGCCTGCGTTTAAGTCCTCGCTGTTAGTGCCTGCCTGTGTTTTAGTGCTCCTTTTTGAGCCTGCCTGTGTTTGAGTGCTCCTTGTTTGTATCTGCCTGTGTTATAGTGCCCCATGTTTGAGTGCCTCCTGTTTATGCCTGCTTGTTTTTGAATGCCCCCTGTTGGTGCTTGCCTGTGTTAAAGTGCTCCCTTTTTGCGCCTGCCTGTGTTTAAGTCAACCCTGTTTGTGCCTGCCTGTCTTTGAGTGCTCCCTGTTTGAGCCTTCCTGTGTTTGAGTGCTCCTTGTTTGTGTCTGCCTGTGTTATAGTGCCCCATGTTTGTGCCTGCCTCTGTTTGAGTGCCTCCTGTTGTTTGAGTACTCCCTGTTTGTCTTTGTCCGTGCTTGAGTGCCCCATATTTGTGCCTGCCTGTGTTTGAGTGTCTTCTGTTTGTGTCTGCCTGTGTTTGTGTCCTCCTTGTTTGTGCATTCATGTTTGTGTGGCCCCTGTAGGTGTTTACCTGTTTTAAAGTGCTCCCTTTTTCTGCCTGAATCTCTTTAAGTGCTACCTGTTTGTGCTTGCTTGTGTTTAAGTTTTCCCTGTTTGTGCTTGCCTGTTTTTAAATTATCCCTGTTTGTGCCTGCCTGTGTTTGAGTGCTCCCTGTTTGTGCCTGCCTGTGTTTGAGTGCTCCCTGTTTGAACCTGCCTGTGTTTGAGTCCTCCTTATTTGTCTCTGACTGTCTTATAGTGTCCCATGTTTGAGTCCCTCTTGTTTTTGCCTTCTCGTGCCTTCCTGTGTTTGAATGCCCCTTGTTGGCGCTTGCCTGTGTTAAAGTACTCCCTTTTTGAGCATGAATCTGTTTAAGTGCTCCCTGTTTGTGCCTGCCTGTGTTTAAGTCCACCCTGTTTGTACCTGCGTGTGTTGGGTTTTCCCTGTTTGAGCCCTTGTTTGAACCTGCCTGCGTTTGAGTGCTCCGTGTTTGTGTCTGCCTGTGTTATAGTGCCCCATGTTTGAGTGCCTCCTGTTTATGCCTGATTGTGTTTGAATGCCCCCTGTTGGTGTTTGCCTGTGTTAAAGTGCTCCCTTTTTGTGCCTGTCTCTATTTAAGTGCTCCCTGTTTGTGCCTGCCTGTGTTTAAGTCAACCCTGTTTGTGCCTGCGTGTGTTAGGTTCTCCCTGTTTGAGTGCCTGTCTGTGTTTAGTGCTCCTTGTTTCTGCTTGCTTATTGTTTAAGTCCTACCTCTGTTTAAGTGCCCCTTGTATGTGCATGACCGTGTTTGGGTGCTCCCTGTTGATTGAGTTCTCGTCATTTGTTCCTGGCTGTGTTTAAGCGCTCCCAGTATTTGCCTGTATGTGCTTCCTGTGTTTGAGTGCCCTCTGTTGGTGCTTGTCTGTGTTAAAGTGCTCTCTTTTTGTGCCTGAATCTGTTTAAGTGCTCCCTGTTTGTGCTTGCATGTGTGTAAGTGTTCCCTGTTTGTGCCTGCCTGTTCCTTGTTTGTGCGTTCCTGTGTTTCAGTGCTTGCCAGTGTTTAATTGCTCCCTGTTTCTGCTTGCCTATTGAAGTGCTCATTGTTTGTGCCTGACTGTGTTTGGGTGCCCAATGTTTGTACCTGCCTGTGTTGTACTCCTTTTTTGTCTGTATGTGTTTGAGTGCTTCCTGTGTTTAAGTCCACCCTGTTTGTGTCTGCCTGCCTCCTGTTGTTTAAGTGCCCCCTGTTTGTGTCTGCCTGCCTTCTGTTGTTTAAGTGCCCCCTGTTTGTGCCTGCCTGTATTATAGTGCCTGCCTCTATTTGAATGTCTCCTGTTTTTGCCTACCTGTTGTATAAGTGCTAGCTGTTTGTGTCTACCTATGTTTAAGTCCTCCTTGTTTGTGCGTTCCTGTGTTTGAGTCCCCCTGTTGGTGCCTGCTTGTGTTTAAGTGCTCCCTGTTTCTGCTTGCCTATTGTTTAAGTCCTACCTTTGTTTAATTATTTCTTGTTTGTGCCTGACCGTGTTTGGATGCTCCCTGTTGATTGAGTGCTCGTGGTTTGTTCCTGCCTGTGCTTGAGTGCTTCCTGCTTGTGCCTTCCAGTGTTTGAGTGCCCTAAGCTTGTGCTTGCCTGTCTTAAAGTGCTCCCTTTTTGTGCCTGAATCTAAGTGCTCCCTGTTGGTGCCTGAATGTTGTTTAAGTGCTCCCTGTTTATGCCTACATGTGTTTGAGTGCCCCCTGTTGGTGCTTGTTTGTGTTAAAGTGCAACCTTTTTGTGACTGAATCTGTTTAATTGCTCCATTTGTGCCTGCATGTGTTTATGTGTCCCCTATTTGTGCGTGCATGTTTATTCAAAGATTATTCGTACTGAAAAGATGATGGGTACCTCCCGTAAATTGTTACCACTGTAAACATTATTGGTACACCTAATAATTATTGATATCCCACAGAAGGATCATTAGTAGATATAAAGATCAATTTTACACGCAAAGATATGATAATTTACATAATAAATGAATTAGCAAATTAGATTATAATCCAAATTAGTGGACAATATAAAATAAAATATGAGAATAATTTATGGTTAACTATATAAAATCTTAATCAAAAGTAGATAGATGTTTATTTAAATTAAAAATAAATTTGTACGAATCTAATGAAATCTTTTAAAACTTAATAATTAAAATACAATTAAAAAAAATTTTAACTAAATAACTTAGTTTAAAGAAAATAGACTATTAACACCTTACATATTTAAAAATTATCTATAGTGGTTATATTTATAGTAATCAGAATATTAACATTAATACTAATAAAATAAAAACAAAAACCCTGTTTTATTAAAAATATAAATTTAAAATAGTAACAAACAAACTAATTATCTTTCTTGAAAGAAAGAATTTATTGGAAAAAATGTACAATTTAGAATAAAAAATTACAGTAGTATTCAGTAGTTGAGCACACTCAAGACTCATTAAGCTTGAGAAGGGTCTTTCTCAAGAATTTCTTTCTTTCTTTCCTTCTTTCAAAAGTGAAAATTTGTCCTTTATTTTTGTTAACTCGATGTCAATAATGTCCATGCGAACAAATTTATAAAATATTTAAAATATATTTCAATTTTTCAAAAATATTTAGTAAAATTTTTAATTTCTTTAAAATTAAAAAGCATATTTCATTCTCTTTTATTTTTAACAATACTCTATATTCAAAATATGAATTAAAATATATATTACTAGAAATTGTAAGTTCTCTTGTATTTGATCATTATCACATAGCATACACTGTGTGAAAGACAGGTTTCGGTGATTGAAACCTCACCAATTCCACTTTTGGGTTCAAACTATAAGGTTCGAACTGGCATTTAGTGACTACGGATAGGCATAAACAATTGAAAGACTTTTTAACCCCCTTGAAATCCCGCTTTTTCTTTTGTTCTCCCCCTTGTAAGGGATATTCACCCCTTTTAAATTCCCTATTTTTCACAGCCCCCTCTCTGACTGTACCTGCCTGTGTTTAAGTGCTCCCTGTTTCTGCTTGCGTAATATTTAAGTCCTACATGTGCTTAAGTGCTCCTTGTTTATGCCTTCCTGTGTTTGGGTGTTCCCTGTTTGTGCCTTCCTGTGTTTGAGTGCCCTCTGTTGGTGCTTGCCTGTGTTAAAGTGCTCCCTTTTTGTGCCTGAATCTATTTAAGTGCTCCCTGTTTGTGCTTGCATGTGTTTAAGTTTCCCTTCTTTGTGCCTCCATGTGTTTAAATTTTCCCTATGTGTGCTACCTGTTTGAGCCTACCTGTGTTTGAGTGCTACTTGTTTGTGTTTCCCTGTGTTATAGAGCCCCATGTTTGTACCTGCATGTGTTGGGTTTTCCCTGTTTGAGCCCTTGCTTGAACCTGCCTGCGTTTGAGTGCTCCGTGTTTGTGGCTGCCTGTGTTATAGTGGCCCATGTTTGAGTGCCTCGTGTTTATGCCTGCTTGTGTTTGAATACCCCCTGTTGGTGTTTGCATGTGTTAAAGTGCTCCCTTTTTGTGCCTGTCTCTGTTTAAGTGCTCCCTGTTTTTGCCTGCCTTTGTTTAAGTCAACCCTGTTTGTGCCTGCGTGTGTTGGGTTCTCCCTGTTTGAGTGCCTGCCGGTGTTTAAGTGCTCCTTGTTTCTGCTTGACTATTGTTTAAGTCCTACCTGTGTTTAAGTGCTCCTTGTTTGTGCTTGTCTGTGTTTGAGTGCTCCCTGTTGATAGAGTGCTCGTTGTTTGTTCCTGCCTGTGTTTGAGTGCTCCCTATTTTGCCTGTGTTTGAGTGCTCCCTATTTTGCCTGTGTTTGAGTGCTCCCTATTTTGCCTGTGTTTGAGTGCTCCCTATTTTGCCTGTGTGTGTTTGAGTGCCCTCTGTTGGTACTTGCCTGTGTTTAAGTGCTCCCTTTTTGTGCCTGACTCTGTTTAAGTGCTGTTTGTTTTGCATGTGTGTTAAGTCCACACTGTTTGAGTGCCTCCTGTTTATGCCTGCTCGATGTTTTTGAGTGGTTACCTGTTTGCGCCTGCCTGTGTCTAAGTGCTCCCTGTTTGTGCCTGCCTGTGTTTAATTCCACCTTGTTTGTGCTTGCGTATGTTGGGTTCTCCCTATTTGAGTGCCTGCCTGTGTTTAAATGCTCCCTGTTTCTGCCTGCTTATTGTTTAAGTCCTACCTGTGTTTAAGTGCTCCTTGTTTGTGCCTGACCGTGTTTGGGTGCTTCCTGTTGATTGAGTGCTCGTCGTTTGTTCCTGCCTGTGTTTGAGTGCTCCCTGTTTTTGCCTGTATGTGCTTCCTGTGTTGGTGCCTTCTATGTTTGTTAGTGTCCCTCTGTTGGTGCTTGCCTGTGTTTAAGTGCTCCCTTTTTGTGCTCTTAATCTGTTTAAGTGCTCCCTGTTTGTGCTTGCATGTGTTTAAGTGTTCCCTGTTTGTGCCTGCCTGTGTTTAAGTCAACCCTATTTGTGCCGGCGTTTGTTAAGTTCTCCCTGTTTGAGTGCCTGCCTGTGTTTAAGTGCTCCCTGTTTCTGCTTGCCTATTGAAGTGCTCCTTGTTTGTGCCTGGCTGTGTTTGTGTGCCGAATGTTTGTACCTGCCTGTGTTGTACTCCTTTTTTGTCTGTATGTGTTTGAGTGCTTCCTGTGTTTAAGTCCACCCTGTTTGTGTCTGCCTGCCTCCTGTTGTTTAAGTGCCCCCTGTTTGTGTCTGCCTGCCTTCTGTTGTTTAAGTGCCCCCTGTTTGTGCCTGCCTGTATTATTGTGCCTGGCTCTATTTGAATGTCTCCTGTTTTTGCCTACCTGTTGTATAAGTGCTAGCTGTTTGTGTCTACCTATGTTTAAGTCCTCCTTGTTTGTGCGTTCCTGTGTTTGAGTCCCCCTGTTGGTGCCTGCTTGTGTTTAAGTGCTCCCTGTTTCTGCTTGCCTATTGTTTAAGTCCTACCTTTGTTTAATTATTTCTTGTTTGTGCCTGACCGTGTTTGGATGCTCCCTGTTGATTGAGTGCTCGTGGTTTGTTCCTGCCTGTGCTTGAGTGCTTCCTGCTTGTGCCTTCCAGTGTTTGAGTGCCCTAAGCTTGTGCTTGCCTGTCTTAAAGTGCTCCCTTTTTGTGCCTGAATCTAAGTGCTCCCTGTTGGTGCCTGAATGTTGTTTAAGTGCTCCCTGTTTATGCCTACATGTGTTTGAGTGCCCCCTGTTGGTGCTTGTTTGTGTTAAAGTGCAACCTTTTTGTGACTGAATCTGTTTAATTGCTCCATTTGTGCCTGCATGTGTTTATGTGTCCCCTATTTGTGCGTGCATGTTTATTCAAAGATTATTCGTACTGAAAAGATGATGGGTACCTCCCGTAAATTGTTACCACTGTAAACATTATTGGTACACCTAATAATTATTGATATCCCACAGAAGGATCATTAGTAGATATAAAGATCAATTTTACACGCAAAGATATGATAATTTACATAATAAATGAATTAGCAAATTAGATTATAATCCAAATTAGTGGACAATATAAAATAAAATATGAGAATAATTTATGGTTAACTACATAAAATCTTAATCAAAAGTAGATAGATGTTTATTTAAATTAAAAATAAATTTGTACGAATCTAATGAAATCTTTTAAAACTTAATAATTAAAATACAATTAAAAAAAATTTTAACTAAATAACTTAGTTTAAAGAAAATAGACTATTATTAACACCTTACATATTTAAAAATTATCTATAGTGGTTATATTTATAGTAATCAGAATATTAACATTAATACTAATAAAATAAAAACAAAAACCCTGTTTTATTAAAAATATAAATTTAAAATAGTAACAAACAAACTAATTATCTTTCTTGAAAGAAAGAATTTATTGGAAAAAATGTACAATTTAGAATAAAAAATTACAGTAGTATTAAGTAGTTGAGCACACTCAAGACTCATTAAGCTTGAGAAGGGTCTTTCTCAAGAATTTCTTTCTTTCTTTCTTTCTTTCTTTCTTTCAAAAGTGAAAATTTGTCCTTTATTTTTGTTAACTCGATGTCAATAATGTCCATGCGAACAAATTTATAAAATATTTAAAATATATTTCAATTTTTCAAAAATATTTAGTAAAATTTTTAATTTCTTTAAAATTAAAAAGCATATTTCATTCTCTTTTATTTTTAACAATACTCTATATTCAAAATATGAATTAAAATATATATTACTAGAAATTGTAAGTTCTCTTGTATTTGATCATTATCACATAGCATACACTGTGTGAAAGACAGGTTTCGGTGATTGAAACCTCACCAATTCCACTTTTGGGTTCAAACTATAGGGTTCGAACTGGCATTTAGTGACTACGGATGGGCATAAACAATTGAAAGACTTTTTAACACCCTTGAAATCCCGTTTTTTCTTTTGTTCTCCCCCTTGTAAGGGATATTCACCCCTTTTAAATTTCCTATTTTTCACAGCCCCCTCTCTGACTGTACCTGCCTGTGTTTAAGTGCTCCCTGTTTCTGCTTGCGTATTATTTAAGTCCTGCATGTGCTTAAGTGCTCCTTGTTTATGCCTTCCTGTGTTTGGGTGTTCCCTGTTTGTGCCTTCCTGTGTTTGAGTGCCCTCTGTTGGTGCTTGCCTGTGTTAAAGTGCTCCCTTTTTGTGCCTGAATCTATTTAAGTGCTCCCTGTTTGTGCTTGCATGTGTTTAAGTTTCCCTTCTTTGTGCCTCCATGTGTTTAAATTTTCCCTATGTGTGCTCCCTGTTTGAGCCTACCTGTGTTTGAGTGCTACTTGTTTGTGTTTGCCTGTGTTATAGAGTCCCATGTTTGTACCTGCATGTGTTGGGTTTTCCCTGTTTGAGCCCTTGTTTGAACCTGCCTGCGTTTGAGTGCTCTTTGTTTGTGTCTGCCTGTGTTATAGTGCCCCTTGCCTGTGTTAAAGTGCTCCCTTTTTGTGCCTGTCTCTGTTTAAGTGCTCCCTGTTTGTGCCTGCCTGTGTTTAAGTCAAACCTGTTTGTGCCTGCGTGTGTTGGATTCTCCCTGTTTGAGTGCTTGCCGGTGTTTAAGTGCTCCTTGTTTCTGCTTGACTATTGTTTAAGTCCTACCTGTGTTTAAGTGCTCCTTGTTTGTGCCTCTCTGTGTTTGAGTGCTCCCTGTTGATAGAGTGCTCGTTTTTGTTCCTGCCTGTGTTTGAGTGCTCCCTATTTTTGCCTGTGTTTGAGTGCTCCCTATTTTGCCTGTGTGTGTTTGAGTGCCCTCTGTTGGTACTTGCCTGTGTTTAAGTGTTCCCTTTTTGTGATTAAATCTGTTTAAGTGCTTGCATGTGGTTAAGTCCACCCTGTTTGTGCCTGCCTGTGTTGGGTGCTCGCTGTGTTTGAGTGCCTGCCTGTGTTTAAGTGCTCCCTTTTCTCGTTGCCGTCGTTGCTTTTGTCTGACTGTGTTTAGATGCTCCCTGTTTATTTAGTGCTCGTTGTTTGTTAATGCCTGTGTTTGAGTGCTCTCTGTTTGTAACTGCCTGCCTTTGAGTGTTACCTGTTTGCGCCTGTGTGTGTCTAAGTGCTCGCTGTTTGTGCCTGCCTGTGTTTAATTCCACCTTGTTTGTGCTTGCGTATGTTGGGTTCTTCCTATTTGAGTTCCTGCCTATGTTTAAGTGGTCCCTGTTTCTTCTTGCTTATTGTTTAAGTCCTACATGTGTTTAAGTGCTCCTTGTTTGTGCCTGACCGTGTTTGTGTGCTCTCTGTTTATTGAGTGCTCGTCGTTTGTTCCTGCCTTTGTTTGAGTGCTCCCTATTTTGCCTGTGTGTTTGAGTGCCCTCTGTTGGTACTTGCCTGTGTTTAAGTGTTCCCTTTTTGTGCCTATTTCTGTTTAAGTGCTTGCATATGGTTAAGTCCACCATATTTGTGCCTGCCTGTGTCGATTGCTCGCCACTGTTTGAGTGCTCCATTTTTGAGCCTGCCTGTGTTTGAGTGCTCTTTGTTTGTGTCTGCCTGTGTTATAGTGCCACATGTTTGAGTAACTCCTGTTTATCCCTGCTTGTGTTTGAATGCCCCATGTTGGTGTTTGCCTATGTTAAAGTGCTTCCTTTTTGTGCCTGTCTCTGTTTAAGTGCTCCCTGTTTGTGCCTGCCTGTGTTTAAGTCAACCCTGTTTGCGCCTGCGTGTGTTGGGTTCTCCCTGTTTGAGTGCCTGCCGGTGTTTAAGTGCTCCTTGTTTCTGCTTGACTATTGTTTAAGTCCTACCTGTGTTTAAGTCCTCCTTGTTTGTGCCTGCCTGTGTTTGGGTGCTCCCTGTTGATAGAGTGCTCGTTGTTTGTTCCTGCCTGTGTTTGAGTGCTCCCTATTTTGCCTATGTGTTTGAGTGCCCTCTGTTGGTACTTGCCTGTGTTTAAGTGTTCCCTTTTTGTGCCTAAATCTGTTTAAGTGCTTGCATGTGGTTAAGTCCACCCTGTTTGTGTCTGCCTGTGTTTGAGTGCCTGCCTGTGTTTAAGTGCTCCCTTCTCTCCTTGCCCTCGTTGCTTGTGTCTGACTGTGTTTGGATGCTCCCTGTTGATTTAGTGCTCGTTGTTTGTTAATGCTTGTGTTTGAGTGCTTTCTGTTTGTAACTGCCTGCGTTTGAGTGTTACCTGTTTGCGCCTGCCTATGTCAAAGTGCTCGTTGTTTGTGCCTGCCTGTGATTAATTCCACCTTGTTTGTGCTTGCGTATGTTGTGTTCTTCCTATTTGAGTGACTGCCTGTGTTTAAGTGGTCCCGGTTTCTACTTGCTTATTGTTTAAGTCCTACCTGTGTTTAAGTGCCCCTTGTTTGTGCCTGACCGTGTTTGGGTGCTCCCAGTTGATTGAGTGCTCGTCGTTTGTTCCTGCCTTTGTTTGAGTGCTCCCTATTTTGCCTTTATGCTTTGTGTTGAGTGCCCTCTGTTGGTACTTGCCTGTGTTTAAGTGTTCCCTTTTTGTGCCTAAATCTGTTTAAGTGCTTGCATATGGTTAAGTCCCCCATGTTTGTGTCTGCCTGTTTCGGGTGCTCGCTGTGTTTGAGTGCTCCCTTTTTGAGCCTGCCTGTGTTTGAGTGCTCTTTGTTTGTGTCTGCCTGTGTTAAAGTGCTTCTTGTTGTGTTTGCCTGTGTTAAAGTGCTCCCTTTTTGTGCCTGTCTCTGTTTAAGTGCTCCCTGTTTGTGCCTGCCTGTGTTTAAGTCAACCCTGTTTGTGCCTGCGTGTGTTGGGTTCTCCCTGTTTGAGTGCTTGCCGGTGTTTAAGTGCTCCTTGTTTCTGCTTGACTATTGTTTAAGTCCTACCTGTGTTTAAGTGCTCCTTGTTTGTGCCTGCCTGTGTTTGGGTGCTCCCTGTTGATAGAGTGCTCGTTTTTGTTTGTTCCTATTTTTGCCTGTGTTTGAGTGCTCCCTATTTTGCCTGTGTGTGTTTGAGTGCCCTCTGTTGGTACTTGCCTGTGTTTAAGTGTTCCCTTTTTGTGATTAAATCTGTTTAAGTGCTTGCATGTGGTTAAGTTCACCCTGTTTGTGCCTGCCTGTGTCGGGTGCTCGCTGTGTTTGAGTGCCTGCCTGTGTTTAAGTGCTCCCTTTTCTCCTTGCCGTCGTTGCTTGTGTCTGACTGTGTTTAGATGCTCCCTGTTTATTTAGTGCTCGTTGTTTGTTAATGCCTGTGTTTGAGTGCTCTCTGTTTGTAACTGCCTGCGTTTGAGTGTTACCTGTTTGCGCCTGCCTATGTCTAAGTGCTCGCTGTTTGTGCCTGCCTGTGTTTAATTCCACCTTGTTTGTGCTTGCGTATGTTGGGTTCTTCCTATTTGAGTTCCTGCCTGTGTTTAAGTGGTCCCTGTTTCTTCTTGCTTATTGTTTAAGTCCTACGTGTGTTTAAGTGCCCCTTGTTTGTGCCTGACCGTGTTTGGGTGCTCCCAGTTGATTGAGTGCTCGTCGTTTGTTCTTGCCTTTGTTTGAGTGCTCCCTATTTTGCCTATGTGTTTGAGTGCCCTCTGTTGGTACTTGCCTGTGTTTAAGTGTTCCCTTTTTGTGCCTAAATCTGTTTAAGTGCTTGCATATGGTTAAGTCCACCATATTTGTGCCTGCCTGTGTCGGGTGTTCGCTGTGTTTGAGTGCTCCATTTTTGAGCCTGCCTGTGTTTGAGTGCTCTTTGTTTGTGTCTGCCTGTGTTATAGTGCCACATGTTTGAGTAACTCCTGTTTATGCCTGCTTGTGTTTGAATGCCCCATGTTGGTGTTTGCCTATGTTAAAGTGCTCCCTTTTTGTGCCTGTCTCTGTTTAAGTGCTCCCTGTTTGTGCCTGCCTGTGTTTAAGTCAACCCTATTTGTGCCTGCGTGTGTTGGGTTCTCCCTGTGTAAGTGCTCCTTGTTTGTGCCTCCCTATGTTTGGGTGCTCCCTGTTGATAGAGTGCTCGTTGTTTTTTCCTGCCTGTGTTTGAGTGCTCCCTATTTTGCCTATGTGTGTTTAAGTGCCCTATGTTGGTACTTGCCTGTGTTTAAGTGTTCCCTTTTTGTGCCTAAATATGTTTAAGTGCTTGCATGTGGTTAAGTCCACACTGTTTGTGCCTGTCTGCGTCGGGTGCTCGCTGTTTTTGAGTGCCTGCCTGTGTTTAAGTGCTCCCTTCTCTCCTTGTCCTCGTTGTATGTGTCTGACTGAGTTTGGATGCTCCCTGTTGATTTAGTGCTCGTTGTTTGTTAATGCCGGTGTTTGAGTGCTCTCTGTTTGTAACTGCCTGCATTTTAATGTTACCTGTTTTTGCCTGCCTGTGTCTAAGTGCTCCCTGTTTGTGCCTGCCTGTGTTTAATTCTACCTTGTTTGTGCTTGCGTATGTTGGGTTCTCCCTATTTGAGTGCCTGCCTGTGTTTAAATGCTCCCTGTTTCTGCCTGCTTATTGTTTAAGACCTTCCTGTGTTTAAGTGCTCCTTGTTTGTGCCTGACCGTGTTTGGGTGCTTCCTGTTGATTGAGTGCGCGTCGTTTGTTCCTGCCTGTGTTTGAGTGCTCCCTGTTTTTGCCTGTATGTGCTTCCTGTTTGTGCCTTCCTGTGTTTGAGTCCCCTCTGTTGGTGCTTGCCTGTGTTAAAGTGCTCCCTTTTTGTGCCTGAATCTGTTTAAGTGCTCCCTGTTTAAGCTTGCATGTGTTTAAGTGTTCCATGTTTGTGCCAGCCTGCGTTTAAGTCCTCGCTGTTAGTGCCTGCCTGTGTTTGAGTGCTCCTTTTTGAGCCTGCCTGTGTTTGAGTGCTCCTTGTTTGTGTCTGCCTGTGTTATAGTGCCCCATGTTTGAGTGCCTCCTGTTTATGCCTGCTTGTTTTTGAATGCCCCCTGTTGGTGCTTGCCTGTGTTAAAGTGCTCCCTTTTTGCGCCTGCCTGTGTTTAAGTCAACCCTGTTTGTGCCTGCCTGTCTTTGAGTGCTCCCTGTTTGAGCCTTCCTGTGTTTGAGTGCTCCTTGTTTGTGTCTGCCTGTGTTATAGTGCCCCATGTTTGTGCCTGCCTCTGTTTGAGTGCCTCCTGTTGTTTGAGTACTCCCTGTTTGTCTTTGTCCGTGCTTGAGTGCCCCATATTTGTGCCTGCCTGTGTTTGAGTGTCTTCTGTTTGTGCCTGCCTGTGTTTGTGTCCTCCTTGTTTGTGCGTTCATGTTTGTGTGGCCCCTGTAGGTGTTTACCTGTTTTAAAGTGCTCCCTTTTTCTGCCTGAATCTCTTTAAGTGCTACCTGTTTGTGCTTGCTTGTGTTTAAGTTTTCCCTGTTTGTGCTTGCCTGTTTTTAAATTATCCCTGTTTGTGCCTGCCTGTGTTTGAGTGCTCCCTGTTTGTGCCTACCTGTGTTTGAGTGCTCCCTGTTTGAACCTGCCTGTGTTTGAGTGCTCCTTATTTGTGTCTGACTGTGTTATAGTGTCCCATGTTTGAGTCCCTCTTGTTTTTGCCTGCTCGTGCCTTCCTGTGTTTGAATGCCCCTTGTTGGCGCTTGCCTGTGTTAAAGTACTCCCTTTTTGAGCATGAATCTGTTTAAGTGCTCCCTGTTTGTGCCTGCCTGTGTTTAAGTCCACCCTGTTTGTACCTGCGTGTGTTGGGTTTTTCCTGTTTGACCCCTTGTTTGAACCTGCCTGCGTTTGAGTGCTCCGTGTTTGTGTCTGCCTGTGTTATAGGGCCCCATGTTTGAGTGCCTCCTGTTTATGCCTGATTGTGTTTGAATGCCCCCTGTTGGTGTTTGCCTGTGTTAAAGTGCTCCCTTTTTGTGCCTGTCTCTATTTAAGTGCTCCCTGTTTGTGCCTGCCTGTGTTTAAGTCAACCCTGTTTGTGCCTGCGTGTGTTAGGTTCTCCCTGTTTGAGTGCCTGTCTGTGTTTAGTGCTCCTTGTTTCTGCTTGCTTATTCTTTAAGTCCTACCTCTGTTTAAGTGCCCCTTGTATGTGCCTGACCGTGTTTGGGTGCTCCCTGTTGATTGAGTTCTCGTCATTTGTTCCTGGCTGTGTTTGAGCGCTCCAAGTATTTGCCTGTATGTGCTTCCTGTGTTTGAGTGCCCTCTGTTGGTGCTTGCCTGTGTTAAAGTGCTCCCTTTTTGTGCCTGAATCTGTTTAAGTGCTCCCTGTTTGTGCTTGCATGTGTGTAAGTGTTCCCTGGTTGTGCCTGCCTGTTCCTTGTTTGTGCGTTCGTGTTTGAGTGCTCCCTGTTTCTGCTTGCCTATTGTTTAAGTGCTCCTTGTTTGTGCCTGACTGTGTTTGGGTGCCCAATGTTTGTACCTGCCTGTGTTGTACTCCTTTTTTGTCTGTATGTGTTTGAGTGCTTCCTGTGTTTAAGTCCACCCTGTTTGTGTCTGCCTGCCTCCTGTTGTTTAAGTGCCCCCTGTTTGTGTCTGCCTGCCTTCTGTTGTTTAAGTGCCCCCTGTTTGTGCCTGCCTCTATTTGAATGTCTCCTGTTTTTGCCTACCTGTTGTATAAGTGCTAGCTGTTTGTGTCTACCTATGTTTAAGTCCTCCTTGTTTGTGCGTTCCTGTTTTTGAGTCCCCCTGTTGGTGCCTGCTTGTGTTTAAGTGCTCTCTGTTTCTGCTTGCCTATTGTTTAATTATTTCTTGTTTGTGCCTGACCGTGTTTGGATGCTCCCTGTTGATTGAGTGCTCGTGGTTTGTTCCTGCCTGTGCTTGAGTGCTTCCTGCTTGTGCCTTCCAGTGTTTGAGTGCCCTAAGCTTGTGCTTGCCTGTCTTAAAGTGCTCCCTTTTTGTGCCTAAATCTAAGTGCTCCCTGTTGGTGCCTGAATGTTGTTTAAGTGCTCCCTGTTTATGCCTACATGTGTTTGAGTGTCCCCTGTTGGTGCTTGTTTGTGTTAAAGTGCAACCTTTTTGTGACTGAATCTGTTTAATTGCTCCATTTGTGCCTGCATGTGTTTATGTGTCCCCTATTTGTGCGTGCATGTTTATTCAAAGATTATTCGTACTGAAAAGATGATGGGTACCTCCCGTAAATTGTTACCACTGTAAACATTATTGGTACACCTAATAATTATTGATATCCATCAGAAGGATCATTAGTAGATATAAAGATCAATTTTACACGCAAAGATATGATAATTTACATAATAAATGAATTAGCAAATTAGATTATAATCCAAATTAGTGGACAATATAAAATAAAATATGAGAATAATTTATGGTTAACTATATAAAATCTTAATCAAAAGTAGATAGATGTTTATTTAAATTAAAAATAAATTTGTACGAATCTAATGATATCTTTTAAAACTTAATAATTAAAATACAATTAAAAAAAATTTTAACTAAATAACCTAGTTTAAAGAAAACACCTTACATATTTAAAAATTATCGATAGTGGTTATATTTATAGTAATCAGAATATTAATATTAATACTAATAAAATAAAAACAAAAACTCTGTTTTATTAAAAATATAAATTTAAAATAATAACAAACAGTAATTATCTTTCTTGAAAGAAAGAATTTATTGGAAAAAATGTACAATTTAGAATAAAAAATTACAGTAGTATTCAGTAGTTGAGCACACTCAAGACTCATTAAGCTTGAGAAGGGTCTTTCTCAAGAATTTCTCTCTTTCTTTCTTTCTTTCAAAAGTGAAAATTTGTCCTTTATTTTTGTTAACTCGATGTCAATAATGTCCATGCGAACAAATTTATAAAATATTTAAAATATATTTAATTTTTCAAAAATATTTAGTAAAATTTTTAATTTCTTTAAAATTATAAAGCATATTTCATTCTCTTTTATTTTTAACAATACTCTATATTCAAAATATGAATTAAAATATATATTACTAGAAATTGTAAGTTCTCTTGTATTTGATCATTATCACATAGCATAAATTGTGTGAAAGACAGGTTTCGGTGATTGAAACCTCACCAATTCCACTTTTGGGTTCAAACTATAAGGTTCGAACTGGCATTTAGTGACTACGGATGGGCATAAACAATTGAAAGACTTTTTAACCCCCTTGAAATCCCGTTTTTTCTTTTGTTCTCCCCCTTGTAAGGGATATTCACCCCTTTTAAATTCCCTATTTTTCACAGCCCCCTCTCTGACTGTACCTGCCTGTGTTTAAGTGCTCCCTGTTTCTGCTTGCGTGATTATTTAAGTCCTACATGTGTTTAAGTGCTCCTTGTTTGTGCCTGCCTGTGTTTGGGTGCTCCCTGTTTGTGCCTTCCTGTGTTTGAGTGCCCTCTGTTGGTGCTTGCCTGTGTTAAAGTGCTCCCTTTTTGTGCCTGAATCTGTTTAAGTGCTCCCTGTTTGTGCTTGCATGTGTTGTAAGTTTCCTTGTTTGTGCCTCCATGTGTTTAAATTTTTGGCCCTCTGTGTTGCTCCCTGTTTGAGCCTGCCTGTGTTTGAGTGCTCCTTGTTTGTGTTTGCCTGTGTTATAGAGTCCCCATGTTTGTACCTGCATGTGTTGGGTTTTCCCTGTTTGAGCCCTTGTTTGAACCTGCCTGTGTTTGAGTGCTCCTTGTTTGTGTCTGCCTGTGTTATAGTGCCCATGTTTGAGTGCCTCCTGTTTATGCCTGCTTGTGTTTGAATGCCCCCTGTTGGTGTTTGCCTGTGTTAAAGTGCTCCCTTTTTGTGCCTGTCTCTGTTTAAGTGCTCCCTGTTTGTGCCTGCCTGTGTTTAAGTCAACCCTGTTTGTGCCTGCGTGTGTTGGGTTCTCCCTGTTTGTGCCTGCCGGTGTTTAAGTGCTCCTTGTTTCTGCTTGACTATTGTTTAAGTCCTACCTGTGTTTAAGTGCTCCTTGTTTGTCTCTGCCTGTCTTTGAGTGCTCCCTGTTGTAGAGTGCTCGTTGTTTGTTCCTGCCTGTGTTTGAGTGCTCCCTATTTTGCCTGTGTTTGAGTGCCCTCTGTTGGTGCTTGCCTGTGTTAAAGTGCTCCCTTTTTGTGCCTGAATCTGTTTAAGTGCTCCCATTTGTGCCTGCCTGTGTTTAAGTCCACCCTGTTTGGTACCTGCCGTGTGTTTAAGTGTTCCCTGTTTGTGCCTGTGACCTGTTGTTTGAGTGCTCCGTGTTTGTGTCTGCCTGTGTTATAGTGCCCCATGTTTGAGTGCCTCCTGTTTATGCCTGCTTGTGTTTGAATGCCCCCTGTTTGTGTCTGCCTGTGTTAAAGTGCTCCCTTTTTGTGCCTGTCTCTGTTTAATTCCACCTTGTTTGTGCCTGCCTGTGTTTAGGTCATCCCTATTTGTGCCTGCGTGTGTTGCCTTTGTGCCTGCCTGTGTTTAAGTGCTCCTTGTTTCTGTTTGCTTATTGTTTAAGTCCTACCTGTGTTTAAGTGCCTCTTGTTTGTGCCTGACCGTGTTTGGGTGCTCCCTGTTGATTGAGTGCTCGTCGTTTGTTCCTGCCTTTGTTTGAGTGCTCCCTATTTTTGCCTTTATGTGCTTCCTGTGTTGAGTGCCCTCTGTTGATGCTTGTCTGTGTTAAAGGGTTCCCTTTTTGTGCTGAATCTGTTTAAGTGCTCCCTGTTTGAGCTCGTATGTGTTAAAGTACTCCCTTTTTGTGCCTGTCTCTGTTTATGTGCTCGCTGTTAGTGCCTGCCTGTGTTTGAGTGCTCCCTTTTTGAGCCTGCCTGTGTTTAAGTGCTCCCTGTTTCTGCTTGCCTATTGTTTAAGTGCTCCTTGTTTGTGCCTGACTGTGTTTGGGTGCCCAATGTTTGTACCTGCCTGTGTTGTACTCCTTTTTTGTCTGTATGTGTTTGAGTGCTTCCTGTGTTTAAGTCCACCCTGTTTGTGTCTGCCTGCCTCCTGTTGTTTAAGTGCCCCCTGTTTGTGTCTGCCTGCCTTCTGTTGTTTAAGTGCCCCCTGTTTGTACCTGACTGTATTATAGTGCCTGCCTCTATTTGAATGTCTCCTGTTTTTGCCTACCTGTTGTATAAGTGCTAGCTGTTTGTGTCTACCTATGTTTAAGTCCTCCTTGTTTGTGCGTTCCTGTGTTTGAGTCCCCCTGTTGGTGCCAGCTTGTGTTTAAGTGCTCCCTGTTTCTGCTTGCCTATTGTTTAAGTCCTACCTTTGTTTAATTATTTCTTGTTTGTGCCTGACCGTGTTTGGATGCTCCCTGTTGATTGAGTGCTCGTGGTTTGTTCCTGCCTGTGCTTGAGTGCTTCCTGCTTGTGCCTTCCAGTGTTTGAGTGCCCTAAACTTGTGCTTGCCTGTCTTAAAGTGCTCCCTTTTTGTGCCTGAATCTAAGTGCTCCCTGTTGGTGCCTGAATGTTGTTTAAGTGCTCCCTGTTTATGCCTACATGTGTTTGAGTGCCCCCTGTTGGTGCTTGTTTGTGTTAAAGTGCAACCTTTTTGTGACTGAATCTGTTTAATTGCTCCATTTGTGCCTGCATGTGTTTATGTGTCCCCTATTTGTGCGTGCATGTTTATTCAAAGATTATTCGTACTGAAAAGATGATGGGTACCTCCCGTAAATTGTTACCACTGTAAACATTATTGGTACACCTAATAATTATTGATATCCCACAGAAGGATCATTAGTAGATATAAAGATCAATTTTACACGCAAAGATATGATAATTTAGATAATAAATGAATTAGAAAATTAGATTATAATCCAAATTAGTGGACAATATAAAATAAAATATGAGAATAATTTATGGTTAACTATATAAAATCTTAATCAAAAGTAGATAGATGTTTATTTAAATTAAAAATAAATTTGTACGAATCTAATGAAATCTTTTAAAACTTAATAATTAAAATACAATTAAAAAAAATTTTAACTAAATAACTTAGTTTAAAGAAAATAGACTATTATTAACACCTTACATATTTAAAAATTATCTATAGTGGTTATATTTATAGTAATCAGAATATTAACATTAATACTAATAAAATAAAAACAAAAACCCTGTTTTATTAAAAATATAAATTTAAAATAGTAACAAACAAACTAATTATCTTTCTTGAAAGAAAGAATTTATTGGAAAAAATGTACAATTTAGAATAAAAAATTACAGTAGTATTCAGTAGTTGAGCACACTCAAGACTCATTAAGCTTGAGAAGGGTCTTTCTCAAGAATTTCTCTCTTTCTTTCTTTCTTTCTTTCTTTCAAAAGTGAAAATTTGTCCTTTAGTTTTGTTAACTCGATGTCAATAATGTCCATGCGAACAAATTTATAAAATATTTAAAATATATTTCAATTTTTCAAAAATATTAAAATTTTTAATTTCTTTAAAATTAAAAAGCATATTTCATTCTCTTTTATTTTTAACAATACTCTATATTCAAAATATGAATTAAAATATATATTACTAGAAATTGTAAGTTCTCTTGTATTTGATCATTATCACATAGCATAAATTGTGTGAAAGACAGGTTTCGGTGATTGAAACCTCACCAATTCCACTTTTGGGTTCAAACTATAAGGTTCGAACTGGCATTTAGTGACTACGGATGGGCATAAACAATTGAAAGACTTTTTAACCCCCTTGAAATCCCGTTTTTTCTTTTGTTCTCCCCCTTGTAAGGGATATTCACCCCTTTTAAATTCCCTATTTTTCACAGCCCCCTCTCTGACTGTACCTGCCTGTGTTTAAGTGCTCCCTGTTTCTGCTTGCGTATTATTTAAGTCCTACATGTGCTTAAGTGCTCCTTGTTTATGCCTTCCTGTGTTTGGGTGTTCCCTGTTTGTGCCTTCCTGTGTTTGAGTGCCCTCTGTTCGTGCTTGCCTGTGTTAAAGTGCTCCCTTTTTGTGCCTGAATCTATTTAAGTGCTCCCTGTTTGTGCTTGCATGTGTTTAAGTTTCCCTTCTTTGTGCCTCCATGTGTTTAAATTTTCCCTATGTGTGCTCCCTGTTTGAGCCTACCTGTGTTTGAGTGCTGCTTGTTTGTGTTTGCCTGTGTTATAGAGTCCCATGTTTGTACCTGCATGTGTTGGGTTTTCCCTGTTTGAGCCCTTGTTTGAACCTGCCTGCGTTTGAGTGCTCTTTGTTTGTGTCTGCCTGTGTTATAGTGCCCCTTGCCTGTGTTAAAGTGCTCTCTTTTTGTGCCTATCTCTGTTTAAGTGCTCCCTGTTTGTGCCTGCCTGTGTTTAAGTCAAACCTGTTTGTGCCTGCGTGTGTTGGATTCTCCCTGTTTGAGTGCTTGCCGGTGTTTAAGTGCTCCTTGTTTCTGCTTGACTATTGTTTAAGTCCTACCTGTGTTTAAGTGCTCCTTGTTTGTGCCTCTCTGTGTTTGAGTGCTCCCTGTTGATAGAGTGCTCGTTTTTGTTCCTGCCTGTGTTTGAGTGCTCCCTATTTTTGCCTGTGTTTGAGTGCTCCCTATTTTGCCTGTGTGTGTTTGAGTGCCCTCTGTTGGTACTTGCCTGTGTTTAAGTGTTCCCTTTTTGTGATTAAATCTGTTTAAGTGCTTGCATGTGGTTAAGTCCACCCTGTTTGTGCCTGCCTGTGTCGGGTGCTCGCTGTGTTTGAGTGCCTGCCTGTGTTTAAGTGCTCCCTTTTCTCGTTGCCGTCGTTGCTTTTGTCTGACTGTGTTTAGATGCTCCCTGTTTATTTAGTGCTCGTTGTTTGTTAATGCCTGTGTTTGAGTGCTCTCTGTTTGTAACTGCCTGCCTTTGAGTGTTACCTGTTTGCGCCTGTGTGTGTCTAAGTGCTCGCTGTTTGTGCCTGCCTGTGTTTAATTCCACCTTGTTTGTGCTTGCGTATGTTGGGTTCTTCCTATTTGAGTTCCTGCCTATGTTTAAGTGGTCCCTGTTTCTTCTTGCTTATTGTTTAAGTCCTACATGTGTTTAAGTGCCCCTTGTTTGTGCCTGACCGTGTTTGGGTGCTCCCAGTTGATTGAGTGCTCGTCGTTTGTTCTTGCCTTTGTTTGAGTGCTCCCTATTTTGCCTATGTGTTTGAGTGCCCTCTGTTGGTACTTGCCTGTGTTTAAGTGTTCCCTTTTTGTGCCTAAATCTGTTTAAGTGCTTGCATATGGTTAAGTCCACCATATTTGTGCCTGCCTCTGTCGGGTGCTCGCTGTGTTTGAGTGCTCCATTTTTGAGCCTGCCTGTGTTTGAGTGCTCTTTGTTTGTGTCTGCCTGTGTTATAGTGCCACATGTTTGAGTAACTCCTGTTTATGCCTGCTTGTGTTTGAATGCCCCATGTTGGTGTTTGCCTATGTTAAAGTGCTCCCTTTTTGTGCCTGTCTCTGTTTAAGTGCTCCCTGTTTGTGCCTGCCTGTGTTTAAGTCAACCCTGTTTGTGCCTGCGTGTGTTGGGTTCTCCCTATTTGAGTGCCTGCCGGTGTTTAAGTGCTCCTTGTTTCTGCTTGACTATTGTTTAAGTCCTACCTGTATTTAAGTGCTCCTTGTTTGTGCCTGCCTGTGTTTGGGTGCTCCCTGTTGATAGAGTGCTCGTTGTTTGTTCCTGCCTGTGTTTGAGTGCTCCCTATTTTGCCTATGTGTTTGAGTGCCCTCTGTTGGTACTTGCCTGTGTTTAAGTGTTCCCTTTTTGTGCCTAAATCTGTTTAAGTGCTTGCATGTGGTTAAGTCCACCCTGTTTGTGTCTGCCTGTGTTTGAGTGCCTGCCTGTGTTTAAGTGCTCCCTTTTCTCCTTGGCCTCGTTGCTTGTGTCTGACTGTGTTTGGATGCTCCCTGTTGATTTAGTGCTCGTTGTTTGTTAATGCTTGTGTTTGAGTGCTCTCTCTTTGTAACTGCCTGCGTTCGAGTGTTACCTGTTTGCGGCTGCCTATGACAAAGTGCTCGCTGTTTGTGCCTGCCTGTGTTTAATTCCACCTTGTTTGTGCTTGCGTATGTTGTGTCCTTCCTATTTGAGTGACTGCCTGTGTTTAAGTGGTCCCTGTTTCTACTTGCTTATTGTTTAAGTCCTACCTGTGTTTAAGTGCCCCTTGTTTGTGACTGACCGTGTTTGGGTGCTCCCAGTTGATTTAGTGCTCGTCGTTTGTTCCTGCCTTTGTTTGAGTGCTCCCTGTTTTTGCCTTTATGTGCTTCCTGTGTTGAGTGCCCTCTGTTGATGCTTGTCTGTGTTAAAGTGTTCCCTTTTTGTGCTGAATCTGTTTAAGTGCTCCCTGTTTAAGCTCGTATGTGTTAAAGTACTCCATTTTTGTGCCTGTCTCTGTTTAAGTGCTCCCTGTTTGTGCCTGCCTGTGTTTAAGTCAACCCTATTTGTGCCGGCGTGTGTTAAGTTCTCCCTGTTTGAGTGCCTGCCTTTGTGTAAGTGCTCCTTGTTTCTGCTTGACTATTGTTTAAGTCATACCTGTGTTTAAGTGCTCCATGTTTGTGCCTGCCTGTGTTTGGGTGCTCCCTGTTGATAGAGTGCTCGTTGTTGTTCCTGCCTGTGTTTGAGTGCTCCCTATTTTGCCTGTGTGTGTTTGAGTGCCCTCTGTTGGTACTTGCCTGTGTTTTTCCCTTTTTGTGCCTAAATCTGTTTAAGTGCTTGCATGTCTTTAAGTCCACCCTGTTTGTGCCTGTCTGTGTCGGGTGCTCGCTGTGTTTGAGTACTACATTTTTGAGCTTGCCTGTGTTTGAGTGCTCCTTGTTTGTGTCTGCCTGTGTTATAGTGCCCCTTGCCTGTGTTAAAGTGCTCCATTTTTGTGCCTGTCTCTGTTTAAGTGCTCCCTGTTTGTGCCTGCCTGTGTTTAAGTCAAACCTGTTTGTGCCTGCGTGTGTTGGATTCTCCCTGTTTGAGTGCTTGCCGGTGTTTAAGTGCTCCTTGTTTCTGCTTGACTATTGTTTAAGTCCTACCTGTGTTTAAGTGCTCCTTGTTTGTGCCTCTCTGTGTTTGAGTGCTCCCTGTTGATAGAGTGCTCGTTTTTGTTCCTGCCTGTGTTTGAGTGCTCCCTATTTTTGCCTGTGTTTGAGTGCTCCCTATTTTGCCTGTGTGTGTTTGAGTGCCCTCTGTTGGTACTTGCCTGTGTTTAAGTGTTCCCTTTTTGTGCCTAAATCTGTTTAAGTGCTTGCATGTCTTTAAGTCCACCCTGTTTGTGCCTGTCTGTGTCGGGTGCTCGCTGTGTTTGAGTGCCTGCCTGTGTTTAAGTGCTCCCTTTTCTCGTTGCCGTCGTTGCTTGTGTCTGACTGTGTTTAGATGCTCCCTGTTTATTTAGTGCTCGTTGTTTGTTAATGCCTGTGTTTGAGTGCTCTCTGTTTGTAACTGCCTGCGTTTGAGTGTTACCTGTTTGCGCCTGTCTATGTCTAAGTGCTCGCTGTTTGTGCCTGTCTGTGTTTAATTCCACCTTGTTTGTGCTTGCGTATGTTGGGTTCTTCCTATTTGAGTTCCTGCCTATGTTTAAGTGGTCCCTGTTTCTTCTTGCTTATTGTTTAAGTCCTACATGTGTTTAAGTGCCCCTTGTTTGTGCCTGACCGTGTTTGGGTGCTCCCAGTTGATTGAGTGCTCGTCGTTTGTTCTTGCCTTTGTTTGAGTGCTCCCTATTTTGCCTATGTGTTTGAGTGCCCTCTGTTGGTACTTGCCTATGTTTAAGTGTTCCCTTTTTGTGCCTAAATCTGTTTAATTGCATATGGTTAAGTCCACCATATTTGTGCCTGCCTCTGTCGGGTGCTCGCTGTGTTTGAGTGCTCCATTTTTGAGCCTGCCTGTGTTTGAGTGCTCTTTGTTTGTGTCTGCCTGTGTTATAGTGCCACATGTTTGAGTAACTCCTGTTTATGCCTGTTTGTGTTTGAATGCCCCATGTTGGTGTTTGCCTATGTTAAAGTGCTCCCTTTTTGTGCCTGTCTCTGTTTAAGTGCTCCCTTTTTGTGCCTGCCTCTGTTTAAGTCAACCCTGTTTGTGCCTGCGTGTGTTGGGTTCTCCCTATTTGAGTGCCTGCCGGTGTTTAAGTGCTCCTTGTTTCTGCTTGACTATTGTTTAAGTCCTACCTGTGTTTAAGTGCTCCTTGTTTGTGCCTGCCTGTGTTTGGGTGCTCCCTGTTGATAGAGTGCTCGTTGTTTGTTCCTGCCTGTGTTTGAGTGCTCCCTATTTTGCCTATGTGTTTGAGTGCCCTCTGTTGGTACTTGCCTGTGTTTAAGTGTTCCCTTTTTGTGCCTAAATCTGTTTAAGTGCTTGCATGTGGTTAAGTCCACCCTGTTTGTGTCTGCCTGTGTTTGAGTGCCTGCCTGTGTTTAAGTGCTCCCTTTTCTCCTTGGCCTCGTTGCTTGTGTCTGACTGTGTTTGGATGCTCCCTGTTGATTTAGTGCTCGTTGTTTGTTAATGCTTGTGTTTGAGTGCTCTCTCTTTGTAACTGCCTGCGTTCGAGTGTTACCTGTTTGCGGCTGCCTATGACAAAGTGCTCGCTGTTTGTGCCTGCCTGTGTTTAATTCCACCTTGTTTGTGCTTGCGTATGTTGTGTCCTTCCTATTTGAGTGACTGCCTGTGTTTAAGTGGTCCCTGTTTCTACTTGCTTATTGTTTAAGTCCTACCTGTGTTTAAGTGCCCCTTGTTTGTGACTGACCGTGTTTGGGTGCTCCCAGTTGATTGAGTGCTCGTCGTTTGTTCCTGCCTTTGTTTGAGTGCTCCCTGTTTTTGCCTTTATGTGCTTCCTGTGTTGAGTGCCCTCTGTTGATGCTTGTCTGTGTTAAAGTGTTCCCTTTTTGTGCTGAATCTGTTTAAGTGCTCCCTGTTTGAGCTCGTATGTGTTAAAGTACTCCCTTTTTGTGCCTGTCTCTGTTTAAGTGCTCCCTGTTTGTGCCTGCCTGTGTTTAAGTCAACCCTATTTGTGCCGGCGTGTGTTAAGTTCTCCCTGTTTGAGTGCCTGCCTGTGTGTAAGTGCTCCTTGTTTCTGCTTGACTATTGTTTAAGTCATACCTGTGTTTAAGTGCTCCATGTTTGTGCCTGCCTGTGTTTGGGTGCTCCCTGTTGATAGAGTGCTCGTTGTTGTTCCTGCCTGTGTTTGAGTGCTCCCTATTTTGCCTGTGTGTGTTTGAGTGCCCTCTGTTGGTACTTGCCTGTGTTTAAGTGTTCCCTTTTTGTGCCTAAATCTGTTTAAGTGCTTGCATGTCGTTAAGTCCACCCTGTTTGTGCCTGTCTGTGTCGGGTGCTCGCTGTGTTTGAGTACTACCTTTTTGAGCTTGCCTGTGTTTGAGTGCTCCTTGTTTGTGTCTGCCTGTGTTATAGTGCCCCTTGCCTGTGTTAAAGTGCTCCCTTTTTGTGCCTGTCTCTGTTTAAGTGCTCCCTGTTTGTGCCTGCCTGTGTTTAAGTCAAACCTGTTTGTGCCTGCGTGTGTTGGATTCTCCCTGTTTGAGTGCTTGCCGGTGTTTAAGTGCTCCTTGTTTCTGCTTGACTATTGTTTAAGTCCTACCTGTGTTTAAGTGCTCCTTGTTTGTGCCTCTCTGTGTTTGAGTGCTCCCTGTTGATAGAGTGCTCGTTTTTGTTCCTGCCTGTGTTTGAGTGCTCCCTATTTTTGCCTGTGTTTGAGTGCTCCCTATTTTGCCTGTGTGTGTTTGAGTGCCCTCTGTTGGTACTTGCCTGTGTTTAAGTGTTCCCTTTTTGTGCCTAAATCTGTTTAAGTGCTTGCATGTGGTTAAGTCCACCCTGTTTGTGCCTGCCTGTGTCGGGTGCTCGCTGTGTTTGAGTGCCTGCCTGTGTTTAAGTGCTCCCTTTTCTCCTTGCCGTCGTTGCTTGTGTCTGACTGTGTTTAGATGCTCCCTGTTTATTTAGTGCTCGTTGTTTGTTAATGCCTGTGTTTGAGTGCTCTCTGTTTGTAACTGCCTGCGTTTGAGTGTTACCTGTTTGCGCCTGCCTATGTCTAAGTGCTCGCTGTTTGTGCCTGCCTGTGTTTAATTCCACCTTGTTTGTGCTTGCGTATGTTGGGTTCTTCCTATTTGAGTTCCTGCCTGTGTTTAAGTGGTCCCTGTTTCTTCTTGCTTATTGTTTAAGTCCTACCTGTGTTTAAGTGCCCCTTGTTTGTGCCTGACCGTGTTTGGGTGCTCCCAGTTGATTGAGTGCTCGTCGTTTGTTCTTGCCTTTGTTTGAGTGCTCCCTATTTTGCCTATGTGTTTGAGTGCCCTCTGTTGGTACTTGCCTGTGTTTAAGTGTTCCCTTTTTGTGCCTAAATCTGTTTAAGTGCTTGCATATGGTTAAGTCCACCATATTTGTGCCTGCCTCTGTCGGGTGCTCGCTGTGTTTGAGTGCTCCATTTTTGAGCCTGCCTGTGTTTGAGTGCTCTTTGTTTGTGTCTGCCTGTGTTATAGTGCCACATGTTTGAGTAACTCCTGTTTATGCCTGCTTGTGTTTGAATGCCCCATGTTGGTGTTTGCCTATGTTAAAGTGCTCCCTTTTTGTGCCTGTCTCTGTTTAAGTGCTCCCTGTTTGTGCCTGCCTGTGTTTAAGTCAACCCTGTTTGTGCCTGCGTGTGTTGGGTTCTCCCTGTTTGAGTGCCTGCCGGTGTTTAAGTGCTCCTTGTTTCTGCTTGACTATTGTTTAAGTCCTACCTGTGTTTAAGTGCTCCTTGTTTGTGCCTGCCTGTGTTTGGGTGCTCCCTGTTGATAGAGTGCTCGTTGTTTGTTCCTGCCTGTGTTTGAGTGCTCCCTATTTTGCCTGTGTGTGTTTGAGTGCCCTCTGTTGGTACTTGCCTGTGTTTAAGTGTTCCCTTTTTGTGCCTAAATCTGTTTAAGTGCTTGCATGTGGTTAAGTCCACCCTGTTTGTGCCTGTCTGTGTCGGGTGCTCGCTGTGTTTGAGTGCCTGCCTGTGTTTAAGTGCTCCCTTTTCTCCTTGCCCTCGTTGTTTGTGTCTGACTGTGTTTGGATGCTCCCTGTTGATTTAGTGCTCGTTGTTTGTTAATGCCTGTGTTTGAGTGCTCTCTGTTTGTAACTGCCTGCGTTTGAGTGTTACCTGTTTGCGCCTGCCTATGTCTAAGTGCTCGCTGTTTGTGCCTGCCTGTGTTTAATTCCACCTTGTTTGTGCTTGCGTATGTTGGGTTCTCCCTATTTGAGTGCCTGCCTGTGTTTAAGTGCTCCCTGTTTCTGCTTGCTTATTGTTTAAGTCCTACCTGTGTTTAAGTGCTCCTTGTTTGTGCCTGACCGTGTTTGGGTGCTCCCTGTTGATTGAGTGCTCGTCGTTTGTTCCTGCCTGTGTTTGAGTGCTCCCTGTTTTTGCCTGTATGTGCTTCCTGTGTTTGAGTGCCCTCTGTTGGTGCTTGCCTGTGTTAAAGTGTTCCCTTTTTGTGCCTGAATCTGTTTAAGTGCTCCCTGTTTAAGCTTGCATGTGTTTAAGTGCTCCCTGTTTGTGCCTGCCTTGGTTTAAGTCCTCACTGTTAGTGCCTGCCTGTGTTTGAGTGCTCCTTTTTGAGCCTGCCTGTGTTTGAGTGCTCCTTGTTTGTGTCTGCCTGTGTTATAGTGCCCCATGTTTGAGTGCCTCCTGTTTATGCCTGCTTGTTTTTGAATGCCCCCTGTTGGTGCTTGCCTGTGTTAAAGTGCTCCCTTTTTGTGCCTGCCTGTGTTTAAGTCAACCCTGTTTGTGCCTGCCTGTCTTTGAGTGCTCCCTGTTTGAGCCTTCCTGTGTTTGAGTGCTCCTTGTTTGTGTCTGCCTGTGTTATAGTGCCCCATGTTTGTGCCTGCCTCTGTTTGAGTGCCTCCTGTTGTTTGAGTACTCCCTGTTTGTCTTTGTCCGTGCTTGAGTGCCCCATATTTGTGCCTGCCTGTGTTTGAGTGTCTTCTGTTTGTGCCTGCCTGTGTTTGTGTCCTCCTTGTTTGTGCGTTCATGTTTGTGTGGCCCCTGTAGGTGTTTACCTGTTTTAAAGTGCTCCCTTTTTCTGCCTGAATCTCTTTAAGTGCTACCTGTTTGTGCTTGCATGTGTTTAAGTTTTCCCTGTTTGTGCTTGCCTGTGTTTAAATTATCCCTGTTTGTGCCTGCCTGTGTTTGAGTGCTCCCTGTTTGTGCCTGCCTGTGTTTGAGTGCTCCCTGTTTGAACCTGCCTGTGTTTGAGTGCTCCTTATTTGTGTCTGCCTGTGTTATAGTGTCCCATGTTTGAGTCCCTCTTGTTTTTGCCTGATTGTGCCTTCCTGTGTTTGAATGCCCCTTGTTGGCGCTTGACTGTGTTAAAGTACTCCCTTTTTGAGCCTGAATCTGTTTAAGTGCTCCCTGTTTGTGCCTGCCTGTGTTTAAGTCCACACTGTTTGTACCTGCATGTGTTGGGTTTTCCCTATTTGAGCCCTAGTTTGAACCTGCCTGCGTTTGAGTGCTCCGTGTTTGTGTCTGCCGTGTTATAGTACCCCATGTTTGAGTGCCTCCTGTTTATGCCTGCTTGTGTTTGAATGCCCCATGTTGGTGTTTGCCTGTGTTAAAGTGCTCCATGTTGTGCCTGTCTCTGTTTAAGTGCTCCCTATTTTGCCTGTATATGTTTAAGTCAACCCTGTTTGTGCCTGCGTGTGTTGGGTTCTCGCTGTTTGAGTGCCTGCCGGTGTTTAAGTGCTCCTTGTTTTTGCTTGACTATTGTTTAAGTCCTACCTGTGTTTAAGTGCTCCTTGTTTGTGCCTGCCTGTGTTTGGGTGCTCCCTGTTGATAGAGTGCTCGTTGTTTGTTCCTGCCTGTGTTTGAGTGCTCCCTATTTTGCCTGTGTGTGTTTGAGTGCCCTCTGTTGGTACTTGCCTGTGTTTAAGTGTTCCCTTTTTGTGCCTAAATCTGTTTAAGTGCTTGCATGTGGTTAAGTCCACCATGTTTGTGCCTGCCTGTGTCGGGTGCTCGCTGTGTTTGAGTGCTCCCTTTTTGAGCCTGCCTGTGTTTGAGTGCTCTTTGTTTGTGTCTGCCTGTGTTATAGTGCCACATGTTTGAGTAACTCCTGTTTATGCCTGCTTGTGTTTGAATGCCCCCTGTTGGTGTTTGCCTGTGTTAAAGTGCTCCCTTTTTGTGCCTGTCTCTGTTTAAGTGCTCCCTGTTTGTGCCTGCCTGTGTTTAAGTCAACCCTGTTTGTGCCTGCGTGTGTTGGGTTCTCCCTGTTTGAGTGCCTGCCGGTGTTTAAGTGCTCCTTGTTTCTGCTTGACTATTGTTTAAGTCCTACCTGTGTTTAAGTGCTCCTTGTTTGTGCCTGCCTGTGTTTGGGTGCTCCCTGTTGATAGAGTGCTCGTTGTTTGTTCCTGCCTGTGTTTGAGTGCTCCCTATTTTGCCTGTGTGTGTTTGAGTGCCCTCTGTTGGTACTTGCCTGTGTTTAAGTGTTCCCTTTTTGTGCCTAAATCTGTTTAAGTGCTTGCATGTGGTTAAGTCCACCCTGTTTGTGCCTGCCTGTGTCGGGTGCCTGCCTGTGTTTAAGTGCTCCCTTTTCTCCTTGCCCTCGTTGCTTGTGTCTGACTGTGTTTGGATGCTCCCTGTTGATTTAGTGCTCGTTGTTTGTTAATGCCTGTGTTTGAGTGCTCTCTGTTTGTAACTGCCTGCGTTTGAGTGTTACCTGTTTGCGCCTGCCTATGTCTAAGTGCTCCTGTTTGTGCCTGCCTGTGTTTAATTCCACCTTGTTTGTGCTTGCGTATGTTGGGTTCTCCCTATTTGAGTGCCTGCCTGTGTTTAAGTGCTCCCTGTTTCTGCTTGCTTATTGTTTAAGTCCTACCTGTGTTTAAGTGCTCCTTGTTTGTGCCTGACCGTGTTTGGGTGCTCCCTGTTGATTGAGTGCTCGTCGTTTGTTCCTGCCTGTGTTTGAGTGCTCCCTGTTTTTGCCGGCTCCTGTTTGTGCCTTCCTGTGTTTGAGTGCCCTCTGTTGGTGCTTGCCTGTGTTAAAGTGTTCCCTTTTTGTGCCTGAATCTGTTTAAGTGCTCCCTGTTTGAGCTTGCATGTGTTTAAGTGCTCCATGTTTGTGCCTGCCTGTGTTTAAGTGCTCCCTGTTGTGCCTGCCTGTGTTTAAGTGCTCCCTTTTTGAGCCTGCCTGTGTTTGAGTGCTCTTTTTTGTGTCTGCCTGTGTTATAGTGCCACATGTTTGAGTGCCTCCTGTTTATGCCTACTTGTTTTTGAATGCCCCCTGTTGGTGCTTGCCTGTGTTTAAGTGCTCCCTTTTTGTGCCTGCCTGTGTTTAAGTGCTCCCTGTTTGTGCCTGCCTGTCTTTGAGTGCTCCCTGTTTGAGCCTTCCTGTGTTTGAGTGCTCCTTGTTTGTGTCTGCCTGTGTTATAGTGCCCCATGTTTGTGCCTGCCTCTGTTTGAGTGCCTCCTGTTGTTTGAGTACTCCCTGTTTGTCTTTGTCCGTGCTTGAGTGCCCCATATTTGTGCCTGCCTGTGTTTGAGTGTCTTCTGTTTGTGCCTGCCTGTGTTTGTGTCCTCCTTGTTTGTGCGCTGTGTTTGAGTGGCCCCTGTTGGTGTTTACCTGTGTTAAAGTGCTCCCTTTTTCTGCCTGAATCTGTTTAAGTGCTACCTGTTTGTGCTTGCCTGTGTTTAAGTTTTCCCTGTTTGTGCTTGCCTGTGTTTAAATTCTCCCTGTTTGTGCCTGCCTGTGTTTGAGTGCTCCCTGTTTGTGCCTGCCTGTGTTTGAGTGCTCCCTGTTTGAACCTGCCTGTGTTTGAGTGCTCCTTATTTGTGTCTGCCTGTGTTATAGTGTCCCATGTTTGAGTCCCTCTTGTTTTTGCCTGATTGTGCCTTCCTGTGTTTGAATGCCCCTTGTTGGCGCTTGACTGTGTTAAAGTACTCCCTTTTTGAGCCTGAATCTGTTTAAGTGCTCCCTGTTTGTGCCTGCCTGTGTTTAAGTCCACACTGTTTGTACCTGCATGTGTTGGGTTTTCCCTATTTGAGCCCTAGTTTGAACCTGCCTGCGTTTGAGTGCTCCGTGTTTGTGTCTGCCGTGTTATAGTACCCCATGTTTGAGTGCCTCCTGTTTATGCCTGCTTGTGTTTGAATGCCCCATGTTGGTCTTTGCCTGTGTTAAAGTGCTCCATGTTGTGCCTGTCTCTGTTTAAGTGCTCCCTATTTTGCCTGAATATGTTTAAGTCAACCCTGTTTGTGCCTGCGTGTGTTGGGTTCTCGCTGTTTGAGTGCCTGGCGGTGTTTAAGTGCTCCTTGTTTTTGCTTGACTATTGTTTAAGTCCTACCTGTGTTTAAGTGCTCCTTGTTTGTGCCTGCCTGTGTTTGGGTGCTCCCTGTTGATAGAGTGCTCGTTGTTGTTCCTGCCTGTGTTTGAGTGCTCCCTATTTTGCCTGTGTGTGTTTGAGTGCCCTCTGTTGGTACTTGCCTGTGTTTAAGTGTTCCCTTTTTGTGCCTAAATCTGTTTAAGTGCTTGCATGTGGTTAAGTCCACCCTGTTTGTGCCTGCCTGTGTCGGGTGCTCGCTGTGTTTGAGTGCTCCCTTTTTGAGCCTGCCTGTGTTTGAGTGCTCTTTGTTTGTGTCTGCCTGTGTTATAGTACCCCATGTTTGAGTGCCTCCTGTTTATGCCTGCTTGTGTTTGAATGCCCCATGTTGGTGTTTGCCTGTGTTAAAGTGCTCCCTTTTTGTGCCTGTCTCTGTTTAAGTGCTCCCTGTTTGTGCCTGCCTGTGTTTAAGTCAACCCTGTTTGTGCCTGCGTGTGTTGGGTTCTCCCTGTTTGAGTGCCTGCCTGTGTTTAAGTGCTCCTTGTTTCTGCTTGATTATTGTTTAAGTCCTACCTGTGTTTAAGTGCTCCTTGTTTGTGCCTGACCGTGTTTGGGTGCTCCCTGTTGATTGAGTGCTCGTTGTTTGTTCCTGCCTTTGTTTGAGTGCTCCCAGTTTTTGCCTGTATGTGCTTCCTGTGTTTGAGTGCCCTCTGTTGGTGCTTGCCTGTATTAAAGTGCTCCCTTTTTGTGCCTGAATCTGTTTAAGTCCCCTGTTTGTGCTTGCATGTGTTTAAGTGCTCCCTGTTTGTGCCTGCCTGTTCCTTGTTTGTGTGTTCCTGTGTTTGAGTGCCTGCCTGTGTTTAAGTGCTCCCTCTTTCTGCTTGCCTATTGAAGTGCTCCGTGTTTCTGCCTGACTGTGTTTGGGTGCCCAATGTTTGTACCTGCCTGTGTTGTACTCCTTTTTTGTCTGTATGTGTTTGACTGCTTCCTGTGTTTAAGTCCACCCTGTCTGTGTCTGCCTGCCTCCTGTTGTTTAAGTGCCCCCTGTTTGTGTCTGCCTGCCTTCTGTTGTTTAAGTGCCCCCTGTTTGTGCCTGCCTCTATTTGAATGTCTCCTGTTTTTGCCTACCTGTTGTATAAGTGCTAGCTGTTTGTGTCTACCTATGTTTAAGTCCTCCTTGTTTGTGCGTTCCTGTGTGTTCCCCTGTTGGTGCCTGCTTGTGTTTAAGTGCTCCCTGTTTCTGTTTGCCTATTGTTTAAGTCCTACCTTTGTTTAATTATTTCTTGTTTGTGCCTGACCGTGTTTGGATGCTCCCTGTTGATTGAGTGCTCGTGGTTTGTTCCTGCCTGTGCTTGAGTGCTGCCTGTTTTTGCCTGTATGTGCTTCCTGTTTGTGCCTTCCTATGTTTGAGTGCCCTCTGTTGGTGCTTGCATGTGTTAAAGTGCTCCCTTTTTGTGCCTGAATCTGTTTAAGTACTCCCTGTTTGTGCTTGCCTGTGTTTAAGTCAACTCTATATGTGCCTGCGTATGTTGGGTTTTCCCTTTTTGAGTGCCTGCCTGTGTTTAAGTGCTCCTTGTTTCTGCTTGACTATTGTTTAAGTCCCACCTGTGTTTAAGTGCTCCTTGTTTGTGCCTGCCTGTTTTTGGGTGCTCCCTGTTGATAGAGTGCTCGTTGTTTGTTCCTGCCTGTGTTTGAGTGCTCCCTATTTTGCCTGCGTGTGTTTGAGTGCCCTCTGTTGGTACTTGCCTGTGTATCCAACTTTCTGTTCATATTTTGCTACCTCATACGATGTTACAAAAGTTATTACCTATACTTTGCAATTTGCACAATTTTAAATATTATATTTGTCAAATAATCAAAATAAAATTCTGTAATCAAAGAATCGAAAAATATTCTTTAAAAAATCAAAAAATATCAAACTTTCTGTTCATATTTTGCTACCTCATACGATGTTACAAAAGTTATTACCTATACTTTGCAATTTGCACGATTTTAAATATTATATTTGTCGAATAATCAAAGAATCGAAAAATGTTCAAATCAAAAAATATTTATTCTTTTTAAATATATAGTTGGCTCCCCTTACTTTTAGTTTCGTATGTGCATAATTTGATAAAAATTAATTATTAAAGACTAGGTTTATCTTTCCATTTTAAAAGTAAGGGGAGCCAACGATATATTTAAAAAGAATAAATATTTTTTGATTTGAACATTTTTCGATTCTTGGATTATTTTTTTGAAAAAATTTTTTTGAAAAAATTCGAAAAAAATTATACATAATATTTAAAAAACATGATGTAATTATGCAAACTCATGTTGAAATATAATTCACAGAGTAATTTTCATTCTATAGTCTAAAAATGAAAAAAAAACTTTGTATAACCATTTAAACTAAAAGGTCCTTTTTAGGTTGAGCTTTCATATATCAATCAATTTTTGATAGGTATGAATGATTTTTTTTTAAATAAACGCGACCATCGTATTCAGCATACATGAAAATGGGTATATATGTGTAAAAAAATTTGTATAAGCACTAAATCTAAAATTATCTTTTTTTCAGTTGAGCTGTCATATATCAATAAATTTTTTGACAGATTTAGTTGATTTTTAAAAAAAAAATAAACGTGACCATCGTGTTCAGCACAGTTGAAAATGGGTATATATGGGTAAAAAACTTTGTATACCCATTTAAACTAAATGTTTCTTTTTTTAGTTGAGCTGTCATATATCAATCAATTTTTTACAAGTTTGATTGATTTTTTTAAAAATAAACGCGACCATCCTATTCAGCATACATGAAAACGGGTGTATATAAATAAAAAACTTTGTATAATCATTTAAACTAAAAGTTTCTTTTTTCAGTTGAGCTGTCATAAATCAATCAATTTTTTGATAGGTTTGGTTAATTAAAAAAAAATAAACGTGACCATCGTGTTCAGCACACTTGAAAATGGGTATATATGTGTAAAAAAAACTTTGTATAACCATTTACTAAAAGTTTTTTTTTAGTTGAGCTGTCATATATCAATCAATTTTTTGACAGATTTGGTTCATTTTTAAAAAAAATAAACGTGACCATCGTGTTCAGCACACTTGAAAATGGGTATATATGTGTAAAAAACTTTGTATACCCATTTAAACTAAAAGTTTTTTTTAGTTGAACTGTCATATATCAATCAATTTTTGACAAGTTTAATTGATTTTTTTTAAATAAACGTGACTATCGTATTCAGAATACATGAAAAAGGGTGTATATAAATAGAAAACTTCGACCATTTAAACTAAATGTTTCTTTTTTAGTTGAGCTGTCATATATCAATCAATTTTTTGACAGATTTGTTTGATTTAAAAAAAATAAATGTGACCATCGTGTTTAGCATACTTGAAAATGGGTATATATGCGTAAAAAAACTTTGTATAACCATTTAAACTAACAGTTACTTTTTTTTGTTGAGATGTCATATATCAATCAATTTTTTGACAGCTTTGGTTCATTTATAAAAAAATAAGGTGACCATCGTGTTCAGCACACTTGAAAATGGGTATATATGGGTAAAAAATTTTGTATCCCCATTTAAACTAAAAGTTTCTTTTTTTAGTTGACCTGTCAAATATCAATCACTTATTGACAAGTTTTATTGATTTTTATAAAAAATGAATGTCACGATCAGATTCGCAATCAATCATTTAATAGGTTCACGCGAAAATTTTGTAAAAATTTGCAATCATTCAAGAAAAACCGGGGGGGGGGGCTAAAATAGCCCCGCCGTCAATGAGGAAATGAAAATAAGCCGTCACTAATAGGGTTAACAGGCATAGGCAGGAACAAACAGGGAATACTTAAACACAGGCAGCCACCAACAGGGGGACTCAAACACAGGCAGGCTCAAACAGAGAACACCCAACACAGGCAGGCACAAACAGGGTGGACATAAATACAGGCAGGCACAAACAGAGAGCACTCAAATGGCTAGGAACAAAAAGGGAGCACTCAAACAACAGGCAGGCATAAAAAGGGAGCACTTAAATATAGGCAAGCACAAACAGGGAGCACTCAAACACAAGCAGGCACAAACATGGAGGACCCAAACAGTAAGTCACAAACAGGGAGCACTCAAACAACAAGCAGGCACAAACAGGTAGCACTTAAATACAGGCAGGCACAAACAGGGAACTCTTAAACACATGCAAGCACAAACAGGAAGCACTCAAACAGAGGCAGGCGCAAACATGGGGCACAATAACACAGGCAGACAAGCAAGTAGCACTCTAACACAGTCAGGCTCAAACAGGGAGCACTCAAACACAGGCAGGCACAAACAGGGAGGACTTAAACACAGGCAGGCACACACAGAGAGGACTTAAACACATTCAAGCACAAACATGGAGCACTTAAACAAATTCAGGCACAAAAAGGGAGCACTTGAACACAGGCAAGCACCAACAGAGGACACTCAAACACAGGAAGCACTAAAGCCAATACAGGCAAAAACAGGGAGCTCTCAAACACTGGCTAGAACAAACGACGAGCACTCAATCAACATGGACCACCCAGACACGGTCAGGCACAAACAAGGAGCACTTAAACACAGGTAGGACTTAAACAATTGGCAAGCAGAAACAGGGTGCACTTAAACACGGGCAGGCCACAACAGGGGGCACTCAAACACAAACAGGGATTATAAACACAGGCACCCACCAACAGGGGCACTCAATCACAAGCAGGCACAAAGACACGAAAAACAAAATCAGGGACAAACAGGTAACACTTAAACAAAAGTAGGTACAAACATAGGGACACTCAAACTCAGACATAAACAAATAACGAGCACTCAAACCACAGGCAGGTACAAACATGGAGCACCCAAACACAGTCAGACACAAACAGCGAGCACTTAGACACAAGCAGACGAAAACAGAACACTCAAACGCAGGTAAGTTACAAACAGGGAGCACTCATCACAGGCATTAACAAACAACGAGCACTCAATCAACAGTGAGCATCCAAACACAGTCAGACACAAACAAGGAGCACTTAAACAATAGGCAAGGAGAAACAGGGAGCACTTAAACACAAGCAGGCACCAACAGGAGCCACTCAAGCACAGCGAGCACCCAACACAGACAAGCACAAACAGGGTGGACTTAAACACATGCAAGCACTTAAACAGATTTAGGCACAAAAATGAAGCACTTAAACACATGCAAGTACCAACAGAGGGAATTCAAACACATACAGGCAAAATAGGAAGCACTCAAACACAGGCAGGAACAAACAACAGATACTCAATCAACAGGGAGCACCCAAACACAGTCAGGCACAAAAAAGGAGCACTTAAAGACAGGTAGAACTTAAATATTAGTCAAACAGTAACAGGGAGGACTTAAACAAAGGCAGGCACCAACTATGGGCACTCAAACACAAGAACGCAGAAACAAGGAGGACTCAAACACAGGCAAGCACAAACAGGAGGCATTCAAACACAGGCAGGCACAAATATCCGGCACTCAACCACAGGGAACACTTAAACAACAGGAGGCACAAACAGGGAGGACAACACAAGCAGGCACATACAGGGAACACTTAAACACGCGCAAAGGACAAACAGGGAGCACTTAAATAGATTCAAGCACAAAAAGGGAGCACTTTAATACAGGCAAGCACCAACAGGGGCCACTCAAAAACAGGAACGCACAAACAAGGAGGACACAAACACAGGCAAGAACAAACAGGAGGCACTCAAACAGAGGCAGGCACAAATATGCGGCACTCAACCACAAGGAGCACTTAAACAACAGGAGGACTCAAATAGAGACAGGCACAAACATGAGGCATTATAACACAAGCAAATACAAACAAGGAGCACTCAAACACAGCCAGGCTCAAACAGGGAGCACTCAAACACAGCCAGGCACAAACAGGGAGGACTTAAACACAGGCTGGCACAAACAGGGAACTCTTAAACACATGCAAGCATAAATAGGGAGCACTTAAACAGATTCAGGCAGAAAAAGGGGCCTTTTAACCTATGCAAGCACCAACAGAGTGCACTCAAACAAAGGAAGGCACAAACAAGAAGAACTCACGCATATACAGGCAAAAATAGGGAGCACTCAAATACAGGGAGGAACAAATGACGAGCACTCAAGCAAATGTAGGCAAAAACAGGGAGCACTCTAACACAGGCAGGAACAAACGTCGAGCACTTAATCAACAGGGAGCACCCAAACACAGTCACGCACAAACAAGGAGCAATTAAACACAGGTAGAACTTAAACAATAGGCAAGCAGAAACAGGGAGCACTTAAACAGAGGCAGGCACCAACATGGAGCACTCAAACACAGGCAGGCTCAAACAGAGAGAACCCAACACACGCAGGCACAAACAGGTTGGACTTAAACACATGAAGGCACAAACAGGGGCAAAACAGGGAGCACTCCAACACAGGCAGGAACAAACAACGGGCATTCAATCAACAATGAGCACCCTAACACAGTAAGGCACAAACAAGGAGCACTTAAACACAGGTAGGACTTAAACAATAGGGCACAGAAACAGGGAGCACTTATACACAGGCAGGCACCAACAGGAGGCACTCAAATACAGTAACGCACAAACAAGGAGGACTCAAATACAGGCAGGCACAAATAGGAGGCATTCAAACACAGGCAGACACAAACAGGGAGTACTTAAACATAGGCAGGCACAAGCAGGGAACACTTAAACAACAGGTAGGCAAAAACAGGATGAACTAAAACAGAAGCAGGCACAAACATGGGGCACTATAACACAGGCAGGTACAAACAAGGAGCACTCAAACACAGGCAGGCTCAAATAGGGAGAATTCAAACACAGGCAGAATCCTTGGAGAGATGACAAAAAGGAGTAGGACACCTAGCTATAATAGCAGGAAGGGCGCAGACTTTGATGCCATCAAGTGTACCGTTAAACGCAAAGGTAACATACTTATGAGTTTGCATTAGGCGTGTTCCTATGATTACTTCAGTTGCTAATCCTTTGAGAACATACAATATGACATCTTTGTATAAGTTTCCTTTAAAAATATATCTACCGTCACATATCCCGAAATTGTAGATTTTGAGTAGTATCAGCCATTTTTACAAATCCTTTGTAATTTGATGATACCAAAGAAAGCCTTTTAGCACATGATTCAGAAATGAAGTTTTCGGTTGAACCAGTATCGAGAAGCGCTGTTATTATAAGGCCTTTGATTTGAACGCTAATTGTAACACAAGAAGAAAATCCACAGGTTGCAACAGTATGAGAAGGATTAAACGTTGAAGAGCGACATACCTTAGCGAAGTGGCCTAATTTATTGCACTTGTTGCAGTGAGCATTACGAGCAGGGCAGTAAGCTCTATCATGGCGCTTGTTTCCACAAAAATAATAGTAGGCATCTTATTTTGGAGAAAGATCAGTGGACTTTTGTTTAACCAAATTCAATATAAATAAACTTTTAACATTTTCTTACGGTTGTTTCCGATGGGGGACAAATGTTCCCCATTCAAAACTTCCATTAGAGGGAATTTTTTAAATGTAAATGTAAAGTTATTCAGCCTAAGAACAATTTTTATAAAAAGAATTTATGATTTTTAATAAAGAATTATCTTCAAGTCTAGTCCATGAAGTAGTCAGATTTTCGTAAATAAATGAGCACAAGCAAAGTATAGAAGGGAGAAAAAGAGGGTATAAAATTTTAATAAAAATATTGGTAAAAAAAATAAAATAAAATCTGGTTATAACGAACAACCATGGAGGGGAGGGGGTAAATTTTAGTTCGTTATATCCGAATTTCATTATATCAGGATGGACATAAAAGAGAGAAAAAATTGTAAATAAAATATCTTTTATTTAAATACAAACACTTTATATCGTAAAAAGCATACGTTACACACATGTAAATCTAAATTATATTTATACACTGCCGTAAATAAAATATACAGGCAGAAATTAAGTCTGTGTTCGGCTATTTTTCAACACTGTAGCGCCTAGTCATAATATCACTTGTTAACTTCGCAATACGATGGAAATAAAGTTAACATGCGAGAACTTCTAACACCTGAGTAAACTTTCGTGGTAGTGAGGGGCTACGTTATATCAGGTTAATTTATAATATCTCTGTGGTATGCGAAATTTCTTTATAACCTGAATGTATATCACTTTAAATTTTAATGTAAGAAAGCATGCCAAAAATTTTTTAATTTTGTTTATTTATCATCCCAACATACAAGAAAAGTATTTTAGTCATATAAAAAATAAGCCTGAACTTTTGATATTATTCAACGTAAAAGTAGAATGGACAGTTTAAATAGAATGGCAAGAGAATTATATACTTCTTATAAACCTAGTAGGTATTAGACTATGGCTGTATTTCCAAATTACATAGACATAGCAGCCTTCAACACTTTAGTTATAAATATAATTGTAAGAATGCGTATCCTCCAGAGTAGACAAAAAAAGTTTTTTTTGAAATTGTTATCTTAGTGAGATATCTATACAGATTCATGCTAGCAAACTTTTTTGTATAATTTGTTTCTTTGAATACTAGTACATACATATTTTTTCTTTTACTTAAAAAAATTCCTGTTGCCAAAATTTTATATAAAATTAATTTGGACTTTTTTGTTGAAAAAATAAAACTAAAGGAACAAAATATAAAAAAAACTTTCTACTTTTTTAGCAATCATATTATTATTATTATTATCCACAAAGCTAATTTTTCACCATACCAAACAATATAATTTTTTAAGTTTTATTTTGAAAAATTTTTGTTAAGAAAAGAATATTTTGAGTTAATTTATTTGAAAAAAAATTTTTTGTCAAGAAAAACAGCATAATGTATAAAAAAATTTAGATTATATATTTTGAAAAATTATACAATTCAATAAAATAAATCAACTGAAGTTAAAACCATAATAAATCTTGTGAAGAGATTATCTTTTTTGATACAGGGTGGACATTCAAAGAAAATTTTGATGAAGTATAAAATAGAAATAATCTTGTAGTTATCAAATTATTATTTGTGATAAAATTATTTAATTTAAAATAAAAAATTAAAATTTTAAATAAATAAACGATAAAACTTATTTTTGCTGAATAAGATAATAAATTTACTTATATGAAAGTGAAAAAACAGGTTTAAAATAATTTAAACATTCCTGCCTATTTCGGCCCATATTTTAGTAATACCCTCTTAAGCGCTATCCACCCTATATCATCAAATTTATCAGCAACTATTTACTTAATCGCTGCCAAATCTTCTGCGACAAAGATCTCTGCGCAAACCATACACTCTCTCTTTCTACCCCCCATGGCGGTTGCCTTTCTGACATTCTCTGGCTTATCCTTATTTACCCTCTCTTAGATCTTCTAGACTCCAAATCACATTTTTCCCAAGGCTACTCCGATGATCTTCTTTTCATCAAACACCCAATCGGAAAAACTTCAAATCACCACACTTTTCAACACTCTTAAGTTCACTGCCAGCTCATTAAAGATTTCCTTCAATACATCTAAAATTTCTTTAATTCACTTTAGACGAAAACATTCCCCACACTTACTCCTTTGCATAGATCATACCACCCTTATCAAACCATCAGTGACCATAAAATATTTCGGACTCACTTTCAAATCGAACATCAAATGGTTCACCCACTTTAAAAATACATATACAAAACTCTTAAAAATTCCTTCAATAACTAAAAGCATTCGTGTCGTCGCAAACAACGCTCTTTTTTGTTGCTGATGTAGTAAAAATTGACTTCTCACCCATTTTTCAAGCGTCTAATCCCAATGATGCATATAATATTTTTATAAATTTTTTGAAGGATTCATTTTCACGAAGCTTTCCCTTAATTAAAATCAAAGTTATGTTTGATAATAAGCCTTGGTTTTCTCCCTTTTTAAATTCTCTTAGAAGATTAAAAGTAAAACAATACAAAATTAAACTTTTTAATCATAATTCATTGAATCAGATTAAGTATAAGAATGTTCTAAAACAGTACAAGCAGGTACAAGATTGAAGTTAAAAATGCGAAATCGAAGTACTATTTCAACCAGCTTTCATCCTGTAAAAAATAACACATGGAAAAGTCTAAACAAAGTTTTGAAAAATTCTAGTATTAAATCTTGTAGTTAAGAAAGAAAGATTTATTTATTTACTATTCACTTTTACATAGGAAAAAAAAATATATATATATATAATCATAAATAAAATGACTATAACAGTTTAATATATAATTGAAGAGTTGTTAAAAAAAACATAAGTAAAATCGAATATATATAGATGGATATGCATGTAACACAAGAATAAAATCATCACAATAAAATGCAAGTGAAAAGAAAGTGTTTCAAAAGGTTAAAAAGCTAACCCGCTTCTAGAAACACTATACACATAAACAAACTTCAAAATCAAAAGAAGTATCTTAAGAAGTAAATGTTAACAAACAAATAAAATATCTAAATGAATTGTGAACAGTAAGAAAAAGTGATAATGTACAAATATATACAAAAAAACTAGTACAACTCTAAACTAAATGATTAACTTTAATCACTTTAACAAATTAAATGAGAATTCAGATTAAAGTGCGAAAAATAATAAAATCAGGGAATATAACTTTCTAAAGCGTCATTCTTTAATTTTTTTTTAAATTTGAAAAAGTATTATACGTTTGGAAAGTATCAATATTATGGTTCCAACAGTGTGTTAATTTCCAAACTATAGACTGTTTGGAGTTTTTTAATCTATAGGAAGGTAAACTCATATTCAACGATGTTCTAAGATTACCTTTTTCTAGTTCAAAATTAAAAGTAATTAATTGCATAAAGTTAAAGGGAACATACCCAGTCATCATTTTAAAACAAAAAAGCGATAGTTTTAACTCATATATATCTTCAACTTTAAGTAAACCAAAATTTGAAAAGACACTGTCAGTATTAGATATATTTTGCTTATTAAATATTAGTCTGATCACTTTCTTTTGAAGAACAAAAACATTGTATAGATTAGAGTGTCCCCAATTTAAAAGATTGTAAAAAGGAAGAAAATATGATTTATAAAGATGTATTAAAGTATTTCTATTTAATTTGTTCTTTAATAATCGGAAAATACCTACTAGTGAAGCTAACTTTGAACAAACGAAATTTTTGTGCTCTTTCCATCTTAAATTACTATCTATAAATAATCCAAGCAATTTAAATTCATGTACAAAATCGAAACCAAAAACAGATAATAATTTATTCCTACAAACAAATTTATTAGAGAAAATCATTCCTTTAGACTTGGATTTGTTGACCGACAATGCTTTCATAGAAAACCACATATTTACCTTATTTAGGTTATCTATAACCGCAGAATAATTAGCATCAAATGAAATTTTGTTGGATGAAATTAATAAAGTCACGTCATCAGCATATAAATAGAAATCAATATTACTATTGGAAGTATAAACATTATTAATGAATATTTTGAAAAGAAGTGGGCCCATCACAGACCCTTGTGGAACTCCACAATTCAAAACAACAAAATTGGATGAGCAATTCTTGACTGATACAAACTGTTTCCGGTTTATCAGATATTCTTTCACAAGCTTCAATGCCAAGCTACCAAACCCATATGATTTCAATTTTGATAATAATAATAATAAGCTATGCCTTATAGAATCAAACGCTTTAGTCAGATCCAAAAATATAGCAATTGTATCCGACTTATTTTCCAAATTTTCTATAATTTTATTAATGAACAATGAATGTAGATTTTCAGTTGAGCAACTTTTTCTGAAGGCAAATTGCTTCTCATAGTAGAGACAATTTTCAACAAAATATCTATCAATTTGTAAAAAAAGAATTCTTTCAAAATTTTTAGATATAGTTGGAATAAGCGTTATTGGGCGGTAATTTTCGGCAGAGTTTGGAGAGCCTTTTTTTAAAATAGGAACAACTTTACCTAGAAACTTTCAGGATATATCTCTTTCGAAATACAAGAGTTAAATATATGATAAAGTGGAACACAGATATAGTTAATGATTGACTTAACAATCTTCATAGAAATGCCATAAAAATCTTCACATTCTTTTTCTCTGAAGCTTTGAACTGCTAAGAGTATATCATTAACAGTGATTTCGTAAAATGAAAAGACAGAATTTGTAAAAAACGAAAAATTATTTAAACTCTTTTCATCATCTTCTGGAAGTGCGAATTTAGCAAATTGATGATTGAAAACTTCAGCTACAGCTCGAGGATCATCTATCAATTTTCCATCATGTTTTAGAGTTAGAACTTTATCAAACTTAGTTTTAAAAATAAAATTTACATTTTTCCAAAAAGTCTTATTATCATGGGTATTTGAAAATTTGTTAGAATAAAAATTAAATTTCAGTTTTCTGCACATACTTTTCACTTTATTTCTCACAGTGATGTACTTCCTACTATGTGAATAGAATTTCTGGCCTGTCATTTTTTACATAATTTATGTAGTTTGTCCCTTGTTTTAATTAACTCTAGGAGTTCATCTGTGACCCAGGAGCATTTACTATGCTTAAATTTTTTAAACCTGCCATTCGTGCTTCTAAAAATAAAACAACGGCTAAGAGATGAAGATAATCGTTCTAATAGAATAGATGTAAGTAACTCTACATTTTCTGTATGTTCATAAACAATGTCAGTCCAGCATACTTGAGACACCAATTTAACAAATTTGTTACTATCAAATACTTTTTTTATAATACTTCTGTTTTTAATTATATTTTTTATACTTAGCAGCAAAGGATAGTGGTCTGAAATTTTGTAATCTAAAACATACGAATCATAGGTATGTGTATTCAGTTTTATAAAAATATTGTCTATAAGAGACTTTGAGTCTTCTCTGGTAAGGTTAGTTATAGTAGGTAGAAAACCATATGAACTTAATCCAGTGAAAAAACTATTAACATTATTATTCTTTTTTATCAACAGTAAATTCATATTAAAATCACCAGCAATGATATTAATATTACTTTTGTCTAAATTCATTAAGAAATTATTAAATTTATCAATGAACTTTTTCTCTGATTGTTTATTAGGATGTCTGTAAACATTGAACATACAAACGGTAGTTGAGTTGCTTAGTTTTATTTTTATAGAAGCTAATTCAAACTGATGAACTTCATAATCATTCATAACTACAAAATCAATTGACTCATGTACATAAAACCCTAATCCCCCATGTGAATTAATTTTACTTTTTATATGAACAAACTTATAATTATCTATCGGATACAGATTCATATCATAATTAAACCAAGTTTCTTGCAGATTGGCTACTGCTATTGGAGACGAAATAACAGAGTTCATAAATCTTAACATTATGTTGAGTTCTACATATTTGGAATTTAACGACTGAATATTAATACTTAAGCAATTAAAGCCATTATACCTACTTTTAAGATTATCTATAACAGTAAAGTTAGACGCTTCAATATTAAAATCTTCATAAATATCTTGTAATGTATTATGTATATCAATATTATTATTAAATATACCTTCAGATAATGATATTTGATTAGTATTCATCTTCAACACACTTATTAATTAATAAATCTAAAGAATTTTTGTTAAATAAATCCCTTTTTTCTCTAGGGTTTTTAAAGATGTGCAGTTAGAAGAGTTGCAAACATGGTTACAATCAATATTTATCTTGGAACAATTTATACAAAACGATTTACTTTTATCTGTACATGTTGAGGAACTATGATCAGCACCACAAAACCTACAAACAGAATTTATATTCTTACAGGTTTCGGAGTCATGATTAAACCCATTACATTTAAAACATAATTTAACATAACTTCGAAGCAACTCAATAGGATGAGCTACACAGTTTATATATACGTATCTATTAGAGAAAATAATTTTTAAAACAGCTTCAAACTTTATACCAACATTATACAGTTGAGAGTTGTACTTGTTTTTGAATTTAAAAATATTCAAAATGTCACTTACTTCAATGTTATTTTGTCTGGATATCATCAACTTCAAATCTTCTAAGGATAAACATCCATCAATATTTTTAAGAAAAAAATAAGGAGTCTTTGGCTTAAGGGACTCATGCTTTAGGCTAGAGGCTGTTAAACAAATTTTTAAACAATCAAGATTTTCGACAGTATCAGTCTCTACTAGTAGAGATCCACTTTGTAATCTTTTAAACTAGCCATATTTCATAGTTCATATTTTAACAGTAATGATTTTGCTGATAGCTTATCCACTTCCGGTAACACTTGCATTGTTGATGATTCCTTGGAATTTATTGATAAGTCTATTCTAATGAGTTTGTTTTCATTTTATTTGCCTGAAATAAATTTCAATTAAATTGTAATAGCTATAGCATCTTTATCAAAAAAAAGTCATATGGTGATGATAAAATAACAATTCAACAGATAATTGATATACTTCCTAGTATCGGTTTTATTTTAGTTCACATATTTAATATGTCTCTTCAAATGGGAGAGTTTCCTGAATATCTCAAACTTGCCCGAATCGTTCCTATTTTAAAAAACGGCAAGCCTCCGACTTCATTGGACAACATTAGACCAATATCTATACTCTCGAACTTTTTCAAAATATTCGAAAAAATTATCTCTTGCAAAATAATAGCTTTTCTTGATAAACACGGCATAATCAGTCCTTATCAGTTTGGTTTTTCTAAGAATAAATCAACGGGAGATGCAATATTATTTTTGTGTAGTTGCATTTCAAATCATTTTTATGGTAAAAGCTTTTGTATTGTTTTATATCTTGATTTGGCAAAGGCTTTAGATAATATTTCCCATCAACTGCTACATCATAAATTATTTCTTATAGGCATCAGAAGTCCAGTTTTAAGATGGTTTAAGAGTTTTTTGCATGAAAGAAAATTTTACGTCGCTTTAAACAATGATAAGTCTGATATAAAGTACATTGAAAAAGGTGTGCCGCAAGGATCTAACCTTGGCCCACTTCTTTTTGTGATTTTTATTAACAATATTTTCATAAATGTAAGCAGGCAGGATTCTCTAATTTTGTATGCTGATACGTTTTAATGCATATATAAATTTAAAAGTGCATAATAAAGTTTTTTGGTATATTTTTTATACATATCCATAAAATAAATTTTATTATAACATCATACATATTATATAAACGTTTGTTTTAAATTTATCTTCAATATACTTGGTTTTGAAGATTGTCATTATTTGCTGGCAATTGTTGTAAATGTCCCGTTTTATATAGTCAGCCTAGTAAAGTAAAATAAATTCTGGCTGACAAAGATAAACGGACTTCATCTAGATGTTCAACTAAATAAAAGAGTAAATAAAATAACATCTTTATTAAAACTATATTTTTGTTAAAGTTTTGATATAGTTTAAAAATGGGGTTTTCATAGTATTTTAATAATGACGTTAGTACCGGATCCTATTCAGTAATAAATAAGCTAGAACATATTTATTTATCTTTCTGACTTTATTTCAAGCATTTACTATCTTCAGATTTTTATTCTAAAATTTAGATAAGATGTTTAATAAGGTTCTTCTAATTTGTATCCCCTCTTTATAAAAGTAGGTCAATTTGGCCACAAAACAATTGAATCTCAAAACATTACTATTGGAGCTAAATTGTGACTGAACTCTTAACATATATTTTTTTTAGTATTTATCATCTCTGTTATAGAATTTTATTATAGTTATTTTTGTTATATTTATTTGTTTTTACCATTGAGCAGTGCCTTCTTTCACATTATTAGTTCTTTAATCTTATTTTATATGTATATTTTCATTTTTCTATAGTATTTAAAAAGATCTTTTGTATAGTTGAGATACCATTTTCTATAGTTCATTACTAATTTTCTCTGTAATTTAGTATTTAGTTGCGTATGTAGTCTAATTTTGTGCAACCTTAACTTGATTTATCCAAGCCCTCTTCACTATATTTAAATACATTTTCTTGTTCTAACTGATTTCTATTGCGGGCGGGTACCAACTTGCTCAAGCGGCAAGGTGCAGTCTAATTAAAAAGAAAATATTCCAAAAAAATAAAAATTTATTATTTAAACAGTAAATATTTCTAACTTTATTTTATATTGTGATTACGTCAAAAGTATTTTGACATCATCTATCTTGCCTTAGTGAATGTGAAGAATTGCATATCTTGATAAAAGTTCTTTGCTTATAGTAACGCATATGCTTAGTTGAAGAGTTGTGGAGTCGGAAGAAAATCATCTAACTCCGACTATTTTTTTTCATTATATTTAATATACCTCCTATATTAACCTTTAAAATTTCCGAATCCAACTTCGTAATCCTGGTTGGAAATTTTTCCTTGCGCACCAATGATTATCCAAGCTTGTATAAAACAATTTAGTTTTAAAAACCAATTTAATTGTTCATGTATTTAATGATCGTTTTAACTCACTAGGTATTTTTAATTAATTTAATTTTACACAGACATGAGAATTTATGCTTAGATTTCAGAAAATAAATAATTGCCTTTATATCATTTTGAGAATTTGGTACTTATGGGTTATCTCCCCCCCCCCCCGCACTCTAAAAAATTAAAAAAAAAATATTTTCCAAATTTTAAAATACTAATTAATTAATAATTTTAAATATATAATTAAATATATATAAATATATATTGTATGTATAAAATATGTATTGTATGTAATAAATATGTATTGGACTCCTGTTTAAACAAGTAATTTATTATTTTTACTCATTTAAATTCAAATAAATTTTTTTTAAAATTTTTTAGAGTGGAGGGGGGGGGGGGAGATAACCCATAAGTACCGAGAATTTTTTTAATTTAGCGAATATTATATTGTTTTACTCTTTCAACCTTTTTGCGTATTATGCGTTACATTGACCCTCAAAATAATGATCATCTGCATTAATTTATATTAAAATTCATTCAAAAAGAAAATCCGATTATTACTCTTCGAAAATCAATGCCTGAAATGGTTGAGATCCTTAAGATTTTATTAGTTTTTTCAATTGGCTATTATACAATGTAAAAAGTAAAGGAGCAGAAAGTGTACGAGTTTTGAAACTGAAGGTACTGATAATTTTTTAAAATTCATATACTCTTTTTATTAAAAAAAAACGGGATAAACTCCTAAACTTCACTCTTGGAGGAGTCTAATAGGGAAGCCAAAGCTTTTCACCTGATATTTTCCATTAAAAAGCCCCTGGACTGTTATACAAAATGTGTTTTTAGAATTTTGAGCGAAAGTTCAAACTCAGTATCCTCACATTCATCATCTACAAGTATTAATGGCAGTGAAAGTACTTATTCACCCCAAATTTCCAATGACCTCAATCGTATAATTGCTTGTAAAAACGCGTTAAATGACTCCTCTCTTTCTATTTCCCCTTCTTCGTATCAAAAATCATCGCGGCGAAGAGATGGTAAAAGTTTCATCATAAAGAGAGGTAATGCAACCGTATACACAGCTGGACGCCCGCCTTGGTATGACACTCAGGTATGAAAGTATTATGTGCTTCTCTTTTTTTATCATAGATATCATATTTTCCAAATTATCTGAAGATGAGATTGTCCCCGAACTTAATTACAACGCATTTTGTAGGCAATACAATAAAGGATTAAACCCTTTCAGACACAATGGGTCACCACTGTGCTTTAAGTTATATGAACATTATGATTTATTTTCAAAACCAATTCCTGAAAGGCCTACGCCACACATTTTTAAGAGCTAATCGTCTTCTTATCTTTTTCATTAAGTTTTTATATATGAGTTAAACCAAATGATTTTTATTTTGTGGGACACTAATGTTCCACTGAGTCTGTAAAATTTAAAACAAAATATTTGAAAGAATAAAATTCTGGGAAACAATTGTATTACTAGTCAACAAAATGTTCTCGTTTATATCTCTGAGGAGTTGAAGATCATCTCATATGAAAAATGATTAAATAAATTACTACCATGTTTCTAAAGGAAGATGGATTTTGTACAGTGCACATTTGTTTTCTTGAAAAATTCTATGTGGAGTGAAACTCCTTCAGTTTCCTTAATTTGTCGCATATTGCTTATATATATCTGACACTTTTCTCCTTTATATTTCAAATGTGTAGGGAACTCAGAAAGATGCATTTTTAATCGGCATATCAGGTGGCTCAGCATCTGGTAAGACAACAGTGGCCAAAAATATCATTAAAGAACTTGACGTTCCATGGGTCGTGCTGATTTGCATGGATTCCTTCTATCGCGTAAGTTTTTACATTTTACTCTCTTTTCTAATGAAATTATAAGGACAAATGTTTTATCCAGATTTTTTTTGTTAAAAGTTTTTTTTATGATATCGTTATATGTTTTTAATTTGTTATAATCGCAATCAATTTTATATTGCTATTTTAATTTTAAAATAGGTAGTTTTGACTTAATATTATTTCCTTGTGTCAGGAGCTCAGTGATTAAAGTTTTTCAGTTTCTTTGAAACGACGTATAAAAATAATCAGAGTAGGGATGGTGCAATTAATCGGTATTGTAAATGCTAAGAATTGCGTTTTTTAAGTATCGGTATCTGAATCCTATCTAAAAAATGATTACCCTTTGGATTTTCAATTCCGTTTCTACGAAACGGATAAGGGCTATCAAAGCTTTAATAGACCTGCAAACTACTTTAGAACTGCTTTTTTTCTAAGTATCGTTTTTTTAATCAAGAACATTCGTAATCAGAATCGGCCTTTTTCGAGCATCATTATCAGAATCGTACAAAATTTTGGTATCGTCACATCACTAAATTGAGTTTTTAATAAAATATTTTTGTCTTTTTGTACTTAATTCAATGCTTAATGATTTAAATATTCAATTTTTTGAATGAGTGATTTCTAACTTATTTATTTAATCTTAGGATATGGACAAAGAAGGTTAACGGAAAATATTTGTTTTGATTAGTAAATTTTTGTTTAATAAATTATGCTTATTGGTACGAAATTCCCTGATACAAAACTTCTTTCATGCTATTAAAAGTTGCAACGAACTATTTGTCATACTCCTTGTTTCAATTAAAGACCATTTTTTCTACTAAAACGAGTTCATTTGTTTTTTTTTATCAAACATATTGTGTATCTCTACATCACTGAAAAAGTTAAGAATATTTAAAGAACATTTTCTAACTTAAGTGAAATATGTCTGTCTTGAATATGGTTGATATAATTTCTTGAAAAGCATTAATTTATATCAAAATTCATTCAAAAAATCCGATTATTACTCTTCGGAAATCAATGCCTAAATTGGTTGAGATCCTTAAGATTTTAAGTTTATAAAGTTTTACTTTTATAAGCTAAAATTTTTAATTTTCAAATTCAGCTTTCTGTATTTAAATTTTTTTTTATAAAGATAACTAATCCCCAATTAAATCAAACTTGTATTTCTTATGATCCACGAATATCTTGTTTTGAAGGAATTTTCCGATGAAGAAGTTAAGCTTATCGCAGAGAATAATTTTGACTTTGACCACCCAAGTGCTATGGATTTTGATTTGATGCTGTCCACATTGACTCGCCTCAAATCCGGTAAATCCGCCTACGTTCCTATCTACGATTTCACAAATCATCGCAGGCAAAAAAATCCGGTAATGTATTTTTATTTACCTTTTTTTCTAAAATCTCAACCTCGCTACTCTCGTATAATTAATAATTTTGTTAAACCCTTTTATCCAGTTAACTCGACTTTACAAAAATAAAATCGTCTGCGTTTATCAAAGCTTTAATACAAATCTTCTGCTTTACATTAGATATCGTCTGATTATTCTGGTCGTTAATGGGTTAAAAGCTTGTTTATGAAAAATTTGGTTAATGCCATTTTTATCATGTTTTTTTAATATAAAATATAAACCCTATCGAATACACATAAAGTATTTTCTGATAGATTTCACACTTTTCAATCAATATTTTCTTTTATCGATATTTTTATTATTATTTGTATATTATTACTTTTCAAATACTCTAAAAGTAATTAAAACTTATGTTAAGAAAATTTTTAATTAGTGGTAATTTTTCATGAATAAAAAGGTGTAATACTGTTTTTGCTCCAGGTAAGAACATGTTTATCAAAATGCAGTTCTTTTAGCCATAACTACCTGTCCATTTATTTTTGATAGGGCTTGTGATTAATTTGCGTGTAACAAAAATGTTTTCATAAAAAAAATAAGGCTTTTGAAGGGTTATTCATAATTAGTAAGTAGTACTTTATTGAAGCCATGTAAAAAAAATAAATATTTCAAAATGCATTACAAATATGATTTGTGCTACAAAAGAACAAGCTTATGAGATAATCAAAGAGCAGTTTGAAATCCACTATCGAGATAATCTATCTAATGACGGAATACATAGAAAAAAAGGTAACAAATAGATAATTAAAAATTAAACTTAACAACTATTATTTATACTAGTATAAAATAACTAAATATGAGCGTAAATGAAATCAAAGCATTATGGAATATTATTAAGCCAAAGTAAGGTTATAAAAATATATGGACAAGAAATGAATATGAGTAAGTAAACTTTTAAAGTACAAACTATCAGGGAAGAAATATATATTCATTTTTACATAAAATTCAGAAACAATATCCAAATAATCAGAATAAAATGGATTTTAATGAGCGTTTGAATGTGGGAAAAATATAAGAATCAATCATATTTATATATAAATGGAAATATTTAATAGAGTTAATTGTGATCTTGCACAAAGTAGTGAGATGTTTGATAAGCGGAAGATGAATACTCTTGCTGTATCAGTCGTGCATGGAAGAGTTGGAATTAAATAAAGTTAAAGTGATCATTCAAAAAGAAATTCTTATGCAAAAGACAAACAAAAATGCTTAGATTGTCTAAATGCAAAGAGAGATCATTAGTAGAACTAATTGTTGATATACTGGAAGGAAGCATGTAAGTTAACCTTGTGAAATTTAGATATTAAAAGAATGTTATCAGCATAGAGAATGTATTGAACATTGTTCGAATTAATGTTAACTAGTATGTCATTTATGAATAGAGAAAAAAGAAAATGGCCTAGAATAGATCCCTGAGGAATACCTATATTAACGTAAATTTGTGAAGAAGGAGAATTATTGTAGACGTAGGTTGGACGTGAGGATAAAAACGACTTGATCCAATTAAGAATGGAACCTCTAAAACCGTATCTATATAGTTTACGACATAGAATAGCATGATTGACAGAATTGAATGCTTTTTCGAAGTCCAGAAATACACCTAAAGTTATATGACTTTGATAGAAAGAGTTAGAAATGGAATGATTGAGAGAAAATAAAGCATCTTGTGTGGATCGCTTAGCCGTAAAACCAAATTGATTCTGAGAGATTAAGTTATGCTTGGTAGAAAAAGTAATTAATTTGCCTAGAATTATTTTTTCAAAATTTTTTGAAAAGCATGACAAATAAAGAAATTGGACGATAAGAGTTAATGTCATTAAGTTCTTTCTGAGGCTTCAGAATAGGTATAGTTTTAGTCATTTTAAGAGATAGGGGAAAAGTACCGTGATTAAGAAATAAATTGAAAATATGCATAATAGGGACAACTAGATAAAAAATACATCGTGAAACAACATACATATATCATCTGGTCCAATACTTTTTTTGTTAGAAAGCGAAGCAACCGATATTAACAGATCATCAACTTTTATGGATAAATCAACTAAAATTTATTGAATGGGACCGTTTCATTAATTATATTAAAACATTTGGACCAGTTAGATTTATCCATAATTTTGAAAAGTTCTCACTGAGTTCGTCAGCGGTAAAAAGAATATTTTTAGAACTTTTCTTTGAGAATATTAATTTATTGACAGTACTTTAAAAGATTTTACTTGAAGAGTTTAAGAATAGACTGAAAGTAATGGGACTTAGCGTGTCTTAATTTGAATTTGTAAAATTTCAAAAAACTTTTGTAAGATTTCAAACTAACATCTGATTTTAAAGTTTTGTGCATGGAATAAGGAAATATTTTCTTTTTACGAAAGTTATTTAGTTCGGTGTTAAACAACCAAGGTTGATCAATTATCTTCCTATTTTTGAATTGTTGGAAATATTTTTGCGAGAAAACTTCCATTTATTAAATTTGTGAGCAAAAGTAGAACTTGAAAAAAATGACCGAAAGACATATAATTTGAAAGATGGTCAGAGACTCCTGATTCAAAACTGAACGATCTTACAGGATGTCTGAAATTTACAAAAATATTGTCAATCTATGATTGAGACTTGTTAGAATGGTTGAAACATATCAACCAAATATAACATATCAACCAAAAAATACATTCAATGATAATAAATCATTGAAAAACTCTTGATTAAGTGTAAATAGAAGAGGAGGGTAGTACAGTGTTGATAAAATTTAAAAAATCACAAATGTTTGAAGATGGAGAACTGTAAATAGAACAAATATTGATAGGTTTGTTCTTATAAGAAAGATCTATTTGCAAACATTCGCAAGAATTAAAAGGACATTCAAGTATTTTAAACTGTTTTAAAGTAAATTTATCAGAGGAGAAAACGCTTATTACAGCATCACGACTGCCTCTTGTACAATATTTAAAGTAATAATCCTATAAATCAATTGAAGGATTTCTTTCAAAAAGATTTCAGGTTTCAGACAAAACTATGATATTTAACTTAGTCTTAAACAAATTACTAGAATATCAAAATTATTGTCTAAACTTCGAATATTAGTATGAAAGATTATTAGAGCTAAATCATTGGTTAAATTACTATCCACACATGTTATATATTCAGAGTCAACTATTAGTGATGAGTCAGAAATTAATGTTGATTCGGATTGCAACTTATTAATATATGGAGAAACTAAATCAGAATTATTATGATTGTTTGGCATGGATTTATAATATAAAAAAAATAATAATAACTTGAATAATAGTGAAGAGATACCAACTGAGAATTTTTGTAGGATGATTTTAAAATACGTAAGATTTTGCATTCATTTGTGATTGAAGCCATAATTATTATTCTGACAATTTCTACAGAAATGATGAGTAGGATAACTTTTAATAGAACAAGAACCGGAAGAAGAGCAGAATCTGCAAAAAAGTATGAAGAGAGTTATAGTCTTTTGAAATATGTTCACAGCGATTACATTTATAACAAATTTTTACAAAAGAAGAGAATAACTGAATTTCCTGTGCTAAATAGTTTTAAAAAAATAGAATTTTGTCATAAATTCTTTTAATAGAAGATGCACCAAACTTCAAAATAACATTACAAAAACTTTTGTCAGACTTAATTTTAAAGATATTAAGAATGTCCATTGAGATTGTTTTGTGCACAAATCAAAATTTTCAATTCTTCTTAATTGATATTGTCAACTCCTTTTATAAGAAAAGATGGCAATTTGTGTTCTATATTTTTACTTACAATTTGCTTTTGATCCAAACAATCTTTCATCTTTTACCGATTCGTAATATCCTACTCGTACAATAATTCAACTAAGAAACTCATTGTCCAACTACTTACCAATCCCTCGATTCTGGAGTTCAAAGATTTCCATTGTGATCACTTTTATATTAGTTCTAGAAATTCTTAACTAGTCTTTTTTGTTAACTTATTAAGTTTCCATCATTGAAAGAAAATTAATCCAAAAACCTAATAAGATTAGTTTATTTAGTTTAATAAAAATTTTGAGGAGCAGAGATTTTGCATATATCTTATTTCAATATAAAAAACACTGCTTCATACAAATGTTAATTTTTGGTTAATATTGAATTAGCAATATTTATAATGACATAGAAAGATAAACTGGAACATGAGTATAGATAGATAGTTTATTAATTAATTAAAAATACAAATTATAAGATAGCACTGTAAAATAAATTTAAATTTAAATTTGAAACGCGTTGTAGAGGCGAAAAAGGAAGTTGCCTTTTGTAACTTCATCGAGATGTCGACCTCCAATCTTCATGCGTCCAGTCACATAAGAAAAAGTACAAAAAAGAAATGGATGAAAAAACAAAATTTACATGAAAAGAAAAAAGAATATAATAAATATGAAGGATGTTAAAAAAGAAAAAAGTTCAAATGTAAAAAGAATTGTGCTTGTATATATATAAATTATGGATAGATATATAAGAAATATTTATGATATATATTTATGAGCTAATTAATCCTTAATGAATTTCAATGAATTTCTGAATGTTCTAATGTTTTGTGGACTTAAATTATCATAATAAGAGTTAGCAATAAGAAAAGTGTTATGAAGTAGTGAGTGAAATGGAGATTTTTCAGGTATTCTAGGTATATGGAGCAAGTTATGAGACCTTGTAAAATGATTATGAAGTGAAGAATTTATCAGAAACTGCGAATAAAAACATCCCTTGTCATGGTAAGATTTAAAATAAAACTTAAGATGAGAAAGTATGTTAATGAAATGCAAACTTTTGGCGGAGCATGGCTCAGGAAAACTCTCAGATGAATTGGTAAATGAGAAAATTCTTTTTTGAAGAGATACTAGTCTGTTTAAGTAAGTAAAGTTAGAGGATCCCCATTAGCAATTTTTTACATTTAGAATTAAGAAACTTTCTTATTTTTTTAAAAATTCCGTAAAGCCTTGATACCCTCCTATGTATAGTAGCAATATGTGATGCCCAAGACAAATTTTCAGTAAAATTTAAACCTAAATAGCAAAATTGGTGCACTCTTTGTAAATTATAACTATTTAAAACAAACCTCACGAAGACATCTAACATCTGAAGCCTCTCTGAAATTAAAAGTATGCGCGCAATCGTCTGCATATAACGTAAGCGAAGCATCATCAACACATGTAACTAAATCAATCATTAATGAAAATTATAAATAAGAGAGGGCCAAGGACTGACCCTTGAGGCACTCCTCTTTTATCATAGAAACGCTCAGAAGATCTATCATTATGACGAACATAAGAAGTTCTATTTTGCAAAAAGTTAGTGAGCCATTTTAATATCTTCCCTCTAAAACCTATTCTGTATAATTTGTATAATAGTAATTTATGACTAACACTATCAAACGCTTTTGCAAAGTCTAAATAAATGACCAAACTAAATTTTTTGCCATACATATGTTTAGAAATAGATTCATAAAGAGATAATATTGCATCTTCTGTTGACTTCTTTTTAATAAAACCAAATTGTTTTTGATTTATCAATCAATTTATTCTTGTCTAGAAAACTAATCATTCTACCGTAAACAATTTTCTCAAAAATTTTTGCAAAATTTGATAGTATAGATATGGGTCGATAATTATTATCTATAGAGCATGGTAATTTTTTATTTTTAATAAGAGGAACTATTTTAGCAATCTTAAGATTAACCGGATATTTGCCTGTTTTAAAAGATAAATTGAAAAATGAATAAGAGAATTACCTATGTATGTAATAATGTCAATAATCAAATTAAGAGACATTTCATCATCACTAGAAGATTTTCTGTTAGATAATGAAGAGATGGCAATTAAGAGATCCTCATATGTAACATCAGATAGAAATAAGGTAGAGCAATTCATTGGAATACAACTGGATATAAAACTTAAAGACGATATTCCTGTGTTTCCTTCAGTACATTTTGAATAAAACGAAGCAAAATCATCACAAGAAACGGGATTGCTGCCTGCAGACTCAGTTTTCGTTGTGCATAAAATTTTATTTAATTTTTTCCAAATAGTGTTACTATTGCATTCAGACAATTGATTGTAATAATAATTTGTTTTAGCTTTTTTCACTTCAAACTTATATTTCCTTAGAATATTTTTATATTTCCTTGTATTTATTGGAGTGTGACTTAAATTTTTTCTCTTATATAATTTTTCTTTTGTTTTCTTAAGAGTACTTAAATAAAAAGAAAACCAGGGTTGGCTATTATGTTTCACTTTATACCTAACAAGTGGAAAACTATTCACAAAAGCATGTCTGATAGGGCATAAAAGAGCATCATAAGCATCATTTGGATTATCGCATTGATAAACCAGAAAAGTCTAATTGTGAAATTTTAGATATAAAAACATTTCAATTTGTTGCACAAAAATTTCTTTTCTTGTTATATATCGATTTAGAAGATTGCTCCTGTAAAAAATTTTCTCTCATTGTACAGTTAGGAAAATGATCAGAAATGTCTGATATGACATTATAAGAAGAATAAGACAAATCAAAATTTATAAAAATATTATCAACTAAACTCGAGGAAGTCGAAGAAATGCGAGTGCATTTAGTTATAGTGGGAATAAAGCCCAACGAGCTTAAAGTGCTTGTAAAATTAAGAATATCATTATTTTTGTTGAAATCAAGAAGATTTATATTAAAATCCCCACATAATATGGAAAAGTTAGAAAACGAATTACTTGAAAAAATATTTTTGATGAAGTAGTTAAAACAAGAAATATTACTATTAGGAGGTCGATAGACTGTAAGCAAATCTAAATATTTAGAATCAACTGAGAGCTTTATATATAATACGTCAAATAGATTTTCTGAACAGGAAAGATTCTTAGTAGAGATATTAGAAAAGACATTACTATAAAAAACACCCACTCATCCGCTCTTTTTAGATCTTTGTAAATATTGAAAATGATATCCCGGAATTTTAAAACTATGAGAAAAGTTCCAAATTTCACTTAACGTAATAATGTCAAAACTAAACGCAAGTGAGTTTAAAAAATTAATCAAGAAGTTAAAATTTGCATTAAGACTTCTAACATTTAAGTGCATAATCTCTAAATATTTTATTGATGTTTTGTTAGGCGGAAAATCATTTTCCGCAATATAGTTAGTTGAAGAAAAGTTCATCTTGTCAAACGTATCAAAAAAACTTGTATCTAAGAGATCAAGCTGTGTTGAGTTATATATATCAGCAATAGGCTTTAAGTTACTCATAGAGTGCGTTTATGTAGTTATCATTTTCTCTTTCTTTTATGATGTTGTTCATATTAATAAAAGATGGGCAATCTTTATTATAAAACTGCTTAGAGCAATTTTTTTACATTTTAGACATTTAAGTGAATTTTGAATAGTGCATTTATCAAAAGTATGAGCATCTGATAAACAAGCTTGACATTTTACTGTTCTTTTGCAAAAGTGAGTTGAATGTCCACACTCTATGCATTTTACACAATATTTAATTCTGGGATAAAACAATTCAATTCCAAATGAAAGCGGTCCAAAGAAAACCCTATTTTTATTACATATAAATTTAAAATATTCTAATTTCAAAGAAAAAACTAAATTGAAAGTATTTTTCCTACTAGTTGTTTTGAACTTAAAAAAGTTTTCAAACGCATCTATAGGTAAGTCATTTTTTATAGCCAATTGTTCAATTAAACTTAATGTTATCAGATTCAAGAAAAGACGGGATCCCTTTCAAAATAAGCCTTGATACACGATTTTTTTTAGTAAATTTTTCAGTTTGAATTTTTTTAGAGTCCAGCTCAGATATAGCTTTAGATAATTCAATTTTATCAGTGAAATTAACAAAAATTTTATCATGATATACTTTACTTGAAAAAATTTTAACTTTTGGGATATTTGTTTGTAGATAATTTATTTTACTAAAAGTTTGATTTTTCATTTGAACTTTTTCACTATCACTTAGCTTAATAACTAAAGTGTTATACGTATTATTATTCGAATTTAGTTTTTTAGATTTGGGTGAAAAAGAGGTTTCAGCATTAGAATTAGTAATTTTTGTCACAGCGGCATAGCTATTTGTATTAAATTTTTCAATAGATCTCTCAATTTTATCTAATCTTTTTTCCATATTCACAGAAATTGGATTATCGCTTGATAAAGTTAAATTTTTAAGATTTTCAAACCCTCGCATGGTCGAAAAATTTTCTTCCCTTGGATGGTCAAAATGGGCCGCAAAGGCCACTTTTTAAGTATTTTTCTCAATAAAAATATTATAACTGTATAATGAACACAACAGACCCATTAATTATTTTAAACTAAACTTTACTTGAAAACTCAATTTTATTAGCTAGAAAAATGATTTTGATTCAATTTTTTTAACGCCATCTACATTTTATTTTCTTGATAAATGAAATGTGATAATGATGTATTTTGCTATAAATCTACAAAAAAAATAGAAATAATACAAACTATGAATATCATTATAATTGCATAAACTTAAAAATAAAAAATATCTGTTTCAATTTACACAAAATGTATTTGTACTGCTTATAACCTATTTTCAAATATAAAAATAGGTTATCAGCACCTCTCAAAATTCACTTAGTGAGGAGCCGAGAATATTCAGAGGTAATAATGTAAGAGAAATTATTGTAATAGATTGCTCTCATTACATCAAGTGATTTAGATCACATATATGAATATTACGTCAATGAGAGCCATGACCTTGAAAGACGCTTGTGATTTTCACACACACACACACACAATTCCTGTAATTTTGTTGTTTTCATTCCTCACACTTACACCATGCGCTTGTATTTAGCACGTGTTATTTCTCATTATATCATCACATTAAGTGATTTAGGAGTTTACACTACATATAAACATATGGATCAATATTACGTCATGAGAGTCATGACTCATGACCTTGAAAGACGCAATTTATGTAATTTTGTTTTTTGCGCTTGTATTCAACACGTTTTTTTTTGAAATATTCTATAGCGTCATAAATAAATCAAATCAGATTATGGCTTTTTTGGATAATCTCCCATTTTCTTGCTTTTTATTTTCTTTTCTTCTATCCGTTTCAATTGCAACGTTACATTCATGACTTCTGAGGATATTGTTTCAAAAAGCGGTTTTCTTTATTTTACTCAAGAAAGTCTTCCGACTTCGAGTGGTGGCAGAAGTAGAAGCATAAACTCATGTAACATTTCGAGATATCCTCCTGGTCCAAAAAATCAAGCCAAAAGAATGACTTGTCCGGAAAAATTTGGAATCTGTTTTTTACTAAAGAACTATTGACTGAAATTTTTACAAAAACAAAAAATTATATGAAATATAAAGAAAGGCTTATAGATCCAAATGATCAAATGAACAAGTTTTCCTCAAACTATACTATTGATGTACTTCTTGGGTACTTTGCCTCTCTTTATTGGCTTGGTCTTTCAAAGGAAAACAAGTACCATATGACGATATTTACACACCCCTTATAGGATCTCCATTTGTAAAAAGTACTTTATCAAAAAATAAATCACGTATTGCACCCGTTTTCTTCGGTTTGATGATTCTATAGTGAGAAAAACTTTGTCTGATAGAATAAAGGAGGTACGCGTTCTAAATGATCACTTTTACAAAGTTTTCCATAAGTAATTTTTTATTCTTTTATATAAATTTGTTTGTGTTTTGCATGTTGAGTTGATGTGTGTGTGTGTGTGTGTGTGTGTGTGTGTGTGTGTGTGTGTGTGTGTGTGTGTGTGTGTGTGTGTGTGTGTGTGTGTGTGTGTGTGTGTGTGTGTGTGTGTGTGTGTGTGTGTGTGTGTGTGTGTGTGTGTGTGTGTGTGTGTGTGTGTGTGTGTGTGTGTGTGTGTGTGTGTGTGTGTGTGTGTGTGTGTGTGTGTGTGTGTGTGTGTGTGTGTGTGTGTGTGTGTGTGTGTGTGTGTGTGTGTGTGTGTGTGTGTGTGTGTGTGTGTGTGTGTGTGTGTGTGTGTGTGTGTGTGTGTGTGTGTGTGTGTGTGTGTGTGTGTGTGTGTGTGTGTGTGTGTGTGTGTGTGTGTGTGTGTGTGTGTGTGTGTGTGTGTGTGTGTGTGTGTGTGTGTGTGTGTGTGTGTGTGTGTGTGTGTGTGTGTGTGTGTGTGTGTGTGTGTGTGTGTGTGTGTGTGTGTGTGTGTGTGTGTGTGTGTGTGTGTGTGTGTGTGTGTGTGTGTGTGTGTGTGTGTGTGTGTGTGTGTGTGTGTGTGTGTGTGTGTGTGTGTGTGTGTGTGTGTGTGTGTGTGTGTGTGTGTGTGTGTGTGTGTGTGTGTGTGTGTGTGTGTGTGTGTGTGTGTGTGTGTGTGTGTGTGTGTGTGTGTGTGTGTGTGTGTGTGTGTGTGTGTGTGTGTGTGTGTGTGTGTGTGTGTGTGTGTGTGTGTGTGTGTGTGTGTGTGTGTGTGTGTGTGTGTGTGTGTGTGTGTGTGTGTGTGTGTGTGTGTGTGTGTGTATGTATGTATGTATGTATGTATGTATGTGTTCTGTATCGGTATCATATCCTGTCTTTTGTACTAAATAATTATATTTCAGGTACTGGAACGTAAAAGATTATGTTTGTATAGACGAGCAGTTACTCAAATATCGTGAAAATTGTCCCATTAGGATACATGATCCTAGTAAGTCAGGAAAGTACGGCATAAAGTTTTATCACCTAAATGGTGCCAATAGTTTTTATATTCTTTTCCCTGAAATTGATTTTTCCTCACATCCCGAAGAAAATTATTTCAGTGGCGAATCAATAGTGAAAAGATTATGCGAAAATGCAAATATTCCTAATGGCGTTGGCATTGTTGTACATCGTTTTTTATGTCTCACGATCTCTGCATTTGGGCTAAAAAAAAATCTTGGTCGGTGCTGGGTACTTGTACTGAAATGAGAAGGTTTATCCCTCCTGTCATGAAAAAACAAAACCTGAAAAAAAGTTAAATGAAGGAGTGCGATTCTTTCACCCTGCTCACAGAAGTCGCTAGCCTGACAGCCTACGTTCCAATGCGACATGCTACCCACAATTTCAAAGTGGTACACGTGATGTCAAGTCAGCACTACTCAAATATTCAATTTTTGGGTTCGAAGAAAAAACCAGAATCCATGCTCGTATACAACAAATAAAAGTGCGGCGTCGACAAGGCTAACCAAATGCTGAATATCTATACCACTTATAGAATAAACTTTATATGTTCAATGGTAATATTTTCCAATTATCTTGATATGGCTGCTCTAAATACTTACATTATCATTAATACAAACTGTCCTGATCAATATAACTATAAATACGGTGGAAGAAAACAAGCTTTTAGTCTTGCTGAAACATCCATGAAAATAAGAGCACAAAGCGATCAAATACCGCAAGAAATAAAACTTATCTTGCAATCTTATGGTTTTGTGAAAGAACAAAGTGCTTCCTCTTCACAAAGTTCCAAAAGAAAAGCTTGTTTTTATTCCAACTGTAAAAGCAGAGTTTTTCAAGTATCAAAACTGTTTTTCTATGTCTCAATAAAGACGTTGATATTCGCATAATTTTTTATTTTGAAGATTGTTTTACATTCATTTCATTTAAGTTGACTCTCAATTAAAATTAGACAAGTTTTTTCCATTTGATAGACAAAAAATTTCATGCAAAATAAAAAATCTTCTGAACCCCTGTTCAATTTTTTTTTTTATAAAATTTGATTCAAATTAGTTTAATTTAAGTTTTCAGAGCCTTATAATTGTAGCAATCCGCTTTTAATCAGCGTAGTCACGCTTTTTATTCACGCCATGGCCGCAGCGGCCCTGTTTGACCATGCGAGGGTTAATGGATTTGATATTATCATCAATCTGATCTGATCTTGATATCATCAAAGCTGATAATGCATCCTTCTCCTTTAGAACATTATATAAAGTAAATAATTTGGTCTTAATTTCTTTCTTAGTCAGTGAATCTATGTTATCTATCAAGTCTTTGAGAGAATCAAGTGACATAGGTAAGGAAATATGTTGTGATACGTAACAATTACAAGGTTAATAGAGTCAAAATGTAAAAAAAAAGAAAAAAAAACAGGATAAAATACAAAGAATGAAAAGAAAAAAATAAATAAACAAAATTACCGACTTTTTTTCCCAATAACCTTTGAGATTTGAACAAAATCAAATTTAACAATAAGGTTTAATTATAAAGTATAAGCTTGTACGTTTTTTTCCGACATTTTAATTTTTGCATGATTTAGATGAGTGGCCAGCCTTTTATAGAGTACGCACCAAATATAATAATTTTTTTATTCTTCCTTAACTCAATTTTTAATGTGTTTTAACACATTATATAGATAATAATCTGAAAATTTTTATATTGCAACAAATTGATTTTTTTTCATTATTCACAGTGGTGCCCCATGCGTTGGCGACCCCTGAACTATGGAAAACCTTGTTCAGAAGGATGCCAAAACAATGTGATGAAATTGTAATTTGTAACGATGAAACCCAATTATAAGACTCTCCTTTTTTCTTTTTTTGTACCTTGATCTTTGAAGATTAAGTTCAACTTAATATTGCATTTCAAACAAAGAGCGATTTATCTCTTTTTGTGGTTTGTAAAAGAACACTCGAGTTTATCTGTGCTATAAGTCGTTTTAAAAATTATATATATATATAATGACATCTTTGTTATATGTTAATGACGTGTTGAATATGCACCCAGAATGATCTTCGTTACACAGAGCACAGCTTTATCTCTTGTATCTTTATATTTTGGTTTGGTGGGGAGGGGTGGATGTTATGTATTTAGTGAAAATAATGAAGGTTGTTTTTTAATTAAAGATGATACAAGGTCATCTCAGATAAATTTTCTTGAAATTGGTTGTGCATGCACGCATATAATGATTAATAGTAAAACGCTCTATATGATTATACTACTTAAATTTTGGCATTGCATTTTTCAGTCATTTAATATTCATGTTTTTTTGTATCAAAATTTTATATCTACTTTTTGTATCTCATTTAATCCAATTAATTCCAAACAAGTAGACGAAATGAAGTAATTTAAATATAAAATCAATAAATTGTCCTCGTCATTTAAAATGGCGGTATGATCTAATGGGCCATTCAACTTTTTTCCCTCTTACAATACATTTTTATTTACTTTAACGTTTTTTTATTTGTCCACACTCTCCTCCTTTTCTTAGATTATAAAGATTTTACATCAGGGTCGCACATCTTCAATTTTGGGGGGGGGGGGCGATTTTTTTTTTACAATTTTCAAAACTTCTGGAAATACCACGGGAGACCAAATATTCAAGCAATCCTTTAGAATAGAGTGTTACAGCGCATACGTAAAATTTTAAGACTACTTTATATTTTTTTTTACAAAATTGATGAAATTTAAAAACTATACTTCCAGCGAAAATATTTTAATTACATAACGCATATACACTATTTTAAAAAAATCCAAAATTATTGGGGGGGGGGGGTGTAGATTTTTCGCCCCCACCCCCGGATGTGCACCCCTGATGTAAATTAACATTGATATAAGAAGTTTTTTGTTTAGAATAGTGGACACTTAAAAATATGATTGGAACTAGAGATGCACCGATAAGAACTTTACTCGAATACCGGTCAGTCGGTAATAATTATTATTAATTGGCAAATTATTTATTTTTGCAAGTTGGAACCTCGTGGGTTAGGATTGAGCATAAATATTCTTTAAAATTTTTGCTTAGAAATTTTTTTTTAATTTTAGAATTATTTTAATTAGTTTTTTGGAAATTTGGTTTTAGAATTTTTTAATAGGCTAATTTACAACTTTTTTAAATTTTACTTTTTTGCTTGATTCTTTTTCTTCATTTTATATACATTTTACTTAATTTTTTTCTCAACAAAAATTTACAATAAATTAATTGATTTTTGACATGTTTAAAAGAAACCGTTGATGTCATCGTCTTAAAAAATAATTAAAAAAAATAATGTTGAGCTAAAAAAAATTTAATGTGAAGTCTTTTAATATCTTAATTAAACATATCATTCTTGACGTAATCCCACACAATATGAGAAATTTAAAGATGTGCATAATTATTTGCTATATCAAAAATTCCAAAAATAGGACTTAGAAAAATATGTTGAAAATTTTAATGGTATTTGGCATAAATGGAAAAAAAGCTTCTAATACAAAAAGATATCTTTTTTTATATCAAATTTAAGGAAGAAAATCTTATCAAGAACTGTTTTAAAATGTCAAGGGATTGATAAAAACATGGTAAGGTGGAATAAAAAAGACTGCTTGAAAATGTATGAAAAGCATGTATGATTCACAACATGGGCAGGCAAATCAAACAACGATTGGTTAACTTGTTTTAAAAAATTTGTTTTTTTAAAATAACAACTTTTAATCTTTTGCAAGGATTTGCCTTTTATAATAACTTTTAATGAAAAAAATCCTATCAGACGAAGTTATAGAGCTTCAACAAAAACATTAGCTATCTTTTTTCAACTAATGTAGAAATTTTTATACTAATTTATTTATTTAATTTTTTTTTCTAAAAAAAAAGTATCTATCCCTTATAGGGTGATTTGGTAACGCTTGTATTTTTTTACATTTTGTAAGGAATCATAGTATACAAAAAAGGGTAGTTTAATCACTTTTCATAAAATTATGTTAGTCTAAGAACACAAAATCATAAAAAAACTATTTAAACTAACAAATCTTAAAAATCATAGTATACGAGAACAAGAAAATCATTGCGTACAAAATTTAACAATCGAACATTATTAAATATATCTCTGCTCAAATATTAAACAGAGTATTTTTGCTTTTAAACTGAATAGCTAGTCAAAATATTCATTCCTAAATAGTTATTGAAAAAAATTTCTTGACTTGAAAAAATTAAAGTTTTCAAATGTTACAAAATATAACAAACGTACTGATAAAGATTAAAAGTGACCTTTGTTGAAAAAAATTTTTAACGCGAGTCTGACAATATTCATTGATATAAAATTGTAACGATTGAAAACTATTTTTCTCTCATTTAAAAACAAACAAATTTTCTTTTTGCAAAATGTTTAGTGTATTTATGGAAATAAATTTTTACCAAAAATCTCTGATTAATTTGAATAGCTGAACTTTGGTGTCATGAAAAAAAGTTTTGAAAATATTGAACTTATATTATATTTGGTTAATTATAATTGATATTTTTAACAATTTAGTTAAATCGAATTGATATATATTATATTTAGTTAATGATAACCAAAATATTGCTATTTTCCGATTTCTAAAATGAATATTTTCTATCTATTATATCTATCTATGAATACTATCTATTTTAATAGTATACATTAATTTCTTTTTCCTTAAAAAATTTGATTACGCCCTTCTTTTACGTGCTTCAACTTTGATCTTTTAATAGAGGAAGATGTATGGAGCAAATGTGATCATCTTTGAAGGAATATTTGCATTTTATGACAAACGCTTGACAGAGGTAAAGTGACTTTTTGTTCACAACTAAGATTAACAACTTCTTTTCTTCAAAGCTAATGGACATGAAGATATTTGTGGATACGGATTCGGATATTCGTTTGAGTCGTCGTTTGTTGCGCGACATTAAAGATCGTGGTAGGTCTCTTTCTAGCGTTCTTCTGCAGTATAAGAAATACGTGAAGCCTTCCTTCGAACGCTACATTGCTCCATCAATGGGAGTAGCCGAAATCATTGTTCCTAGAGGTTTCATTATCAATTTCTACATTGTTATCAGAGGTGTGGAGATTATTTTAAAGGAAACGTTATTGTTTTTGACCGTTGAATACTATTATTCATCATTAATGAGGTTTTATACATGCATCCATTCATCAGGGGTGCACATTGTTGAAATTATTTGGAATTTAGGAAGGGGAGAGGGTTGAATTCCTTTAGTTGTGATTAATCTAAACCTTTTCTATCAATGTACAGTCAGACGTGCTTTAAAGACAACTCCTATTAAACGAACACCTGTCTATAACGAATTTAGGAATTATTCTTCTCAATTAATCTTGATTAAGCTTATTTGAACTTAATTACGCAATCACCTGTTTACAAAGATAACTTCCCAAACCTTTTTCTCTACGCCCCCTTTTTTGTTAGGAAAAATTCTCACAAACTCTTACTCGATAAAAAAAATATCACACTCCATTTTTACTAGAATGATATATGTTAATGATTTTTATAACATGATTTCGCCATATTTAGTAAAACGATTGATCTTATTTATGCGGGAGATGAATTTCACTAGTTCCTTCACTTGTTTTAAAGGAGACAATGCAATGCACAAATCACTTTAATCTTCCAATCGATTTCGATGCTTGCTTTTTATAGTAATTAGTGTTAACAATTCTGTTTCCTGAAATTTCTGATCGAGATAGGAAGATGAAGCGCCAAAAGATTATGTTTTTTTTTTGAATTTTAAGACAGTCTTTTACATTACTTATCTGCAAATGCAGATATGCGCTCCTGATATCCATGTTTTTATGTATAATGTGAAAAATATCCGAGGGTAATCTCATGAGGTTTGTAAGAAAAAAAGTATAAAAAGTAATTATAAGTAATAATAAGTAAATTGCACCATGTTAAAAAGCACACACTTGCAAAGCTTAGAGCTAACAAATCACTGTTACTTCGTGAGTATCTTCATAAAATTGATCCAAAAACACATACGAATCCGCGCTGCCCACTTTGCAATCAACACACACAACACACACCACCTCTTTTCCACACATCCATACAACACCTATTCCCATTCATTTGTGGCCCAAGCCATGTGAGGTAGTTAACTTATTTGTTAAGTGGGGAAACCTGGCCGAAGCTTGGATTTAAAACTTATATATTTATATAACAAAGCTATATGTAGAAGCCTACACATTAACCCCTTAACGACCAGAATAATCCAACGATATCCAGTATAAAGCAGAATATTTGTATTAAAAAGCATTAATAAACGCAGACGATTCACATTTTTGTAAAGTCGACATATGTCAACTGTGGTCGATAACCGGTTAATTCAGTGGTACCATTTTTACTCTGTGGGAGTTGAATAGAGAAGTGCTTTTTCGAAGAAGACCCCGTATCTTTATTTCGCTAACTTTGAAAAGATAAATGCGTGAAATTGTACATCAAAATTTGAATTAATAAAAAAAAAAGTTGACAACGATTTGCAGAAGTCAATAGAAGTCCTGAATAAATATAATGCGCAAATACACTTACTCATTGCTACTACTGCGAAAGTGTAACAAAAATTCTATATTTTTTCTGTGAGTATTTTCCAGTGATGGATATACTTTCTCAGCTCAAATAAAAAATGTTTTCTTTTTTTGAACAGATAGTCTAAAGTAGGGGCTAACAACAACAACAACCATGAAAAAATTAGGAGCCAAAAACTTTTAGATTTCTATGCTACATTAAAACGGATCTTATTTCTTCAATAATTTTTTGCATATATTCATGAAGAAATGAAACTTTAAGATATGATTGACATTTTTACTACACATAACGAAATTGTAAAACACGCACATTTCAGGTTAAACGTATTAATATTTATTTGTATTTGATACATTGCTCTAACTGTATTAAACGCTTAGAGAACTTATTTGCTATACTTTTTTTCTTTAATTTCGCCAAATATAAGCGCCATTTGATGCAATGCTCTTTAATCTTCTCCTCTAACAATATTGATGATCTTAATTTTTGCATTGAAGCACAGCTTCCATCAACAGATGAAGAGAATTAGTCTTGGTTTTTCGCCTATGAAAATATTTATGAAGGTATTTCTGGAAATTCACGCCTAAAAATTGATATTTCATTTACTAAACACGTTTAGTTTAAAAATGACTACTAATTATCTTTATCTTGAAAAATGTCTAAATTTTTTTCGTGAAAAACATTTTATTGGTTTAATTATTCCTATCGAATTTTTTCTTTTATGATTTTTAGATGATTGAAAAGCTTTTAAAAAATATGAGAGTCCTACTTCCCCTTTAAATAATAAGGACCCTAAATGAAACGGGCCCCTTTTCCTCAATGTCTCCGAGTTCTATATTTATATATCATTTATATTTCTAAAAACATTTTTTACAATTTGAAAAATTATAGAGTGATTAAATATATCGATTAGTAGAAATGATTAATAACTTAAAGCCGTAACCTATTCTAGTTCGCGCAAAGCAAATCGGTACCCGGACATTTGGCCGAAAGACAATTGGCCGACAGACATTTGGCCGACAGACATCTGACCGAATGGACATTTAGCCGAAGTACATTTGGCCGAACAGACATTTCACCGAACAGACATTTGACAGAAAAGACAATTGACCGAACAGAACAGAACAGACAATTGATCTTTCGGCCAAATGACCGGACACGGTAAAGATGCGTATGTTATCTTATGCTATTTATAACACAATTTTGTATATACTTACGTACCACCAATGAAATGTATTCGTCTACAGAGCACACGTTTCACGCTTATAACTCACTTATGGTAAGCTTATAGTTATCTTCACTCAGGACTAATTTGCTAAATTTTTGTATGGTTATAAGGGTCTAACTAATTACTGACCAACAATCTTCTATTTTATGGTTGGATTTGAAAATATGCTATACTATAATATACTATACTAACATAAACTCTAATGAACTAAGCTAACACCAACTCTAAGGCTAACAATATTCTAGCTATACTAACTCTAAAACTAACAATATTCTAAATATACTAAAACTAACTCTAACCATATTCTAACTATACTAACTCTAAAACTAACAATATTCTAACTATGCTAACACTAACTCCAAAACTAAGAATATTTTAACACTAAAACTAACACTAACAACATTCTAACTATGCTAACACTAACGTTAAAACTAACAATATTCTAACTATGCTAACACTAACTCTAAAACTAACAATATTCTAACTATACTAAAACTAACTCTAACAATATTCTAACTATATGAAATGTTTATTCTAAAATCTATTCTAAATGTTTATTCGATCAAATGTCCGTTCGGTCAAATGTCTGTTCGGTCAAATGTCCGTTTGGTGAAATGTCCGTTCGGTCAAATGTCTGTTCGGCCAAATGTACGTCGGCTAAATGTCCATTCGGTCAGATGTCTGTCGGCTAAATGTCTGTCGGCCAATTGTCTTTCGGCCAAATGTCCGGACACGAAGCAAATCATTTTGATTAATCTATAATTCCATTGGAAATTCGGGTTTGTCTGCGTTTCTCTTCTACAGGAACATTAACCCAAAGTGGGTTAAATAGAATAAGCATTTGATCCAAATCTCACCTCCAATATTCAATTTGTAAAAATAATTAGCATTTGCATATACAGTAAACCCTCTCAGATACGACCGATCGTCCAGCCACATTTAAAAAGTCGTAATTGAGAGGAAGTCGTAACAAAGGGGTTTAAAAAATGTGTTTTTTGATAACATCATGACAGTATTATAACTTGTTTATTTTTTTATCAATAAAACATCATTTGATTAAATATGCGTGAAATTAACATGAGAATCAATCCTATTGAAATGAAAAATTTTAAAAAGGGAAATTTATTGAAAATAATTTTTATTAATATTTAAAAAAATCATTAGCTGAGATATAAAATAAAAATAAACATATATTCGCCATACATAATATATCAACATTTTAAATTAATGTCGTATCTAAGGAGCTAGACAAGTCTTTTATGAGGGGTATAATTAATGTAAATATTATTTGTGTGTATATATAAAGTCGTATCTTTGAGGATTTATTTCAGAGGGGTCACTGTAATAGATTTATATTTTAAGGCGGAGAAAATTTGAGTGCTCTTTCCTTGATTGTTGACCACGTCAAAACTCAACTAGACCAAGTTATTTTAAGCTTTTTCTTTAAACCCATATTTATTTATTCATCATCATTTCTTTTTAGCGAGGCTTCAAAAATAGGTATGTCAAGTGGCAGAACATTTAATTTAATTTGCATTTAAGTATTTTTCTTTTAGATCCATCCTATCCAATTTAAATAGTGAACACGTTAACAACTGCACTAACAACAACAGTAACAATGGCACAAGAAAGTCCAGCTTTCAGCCCAAAAACCTTCACATTTTGCCCTCAGCTCCACAAATTCTTGGCCTCCACACCTTTATTCGCAACAAGAATACGAGTCGGCGCGACTTCATCTTTTACTCCAGCAGACTCATGCGTATCCTCATTGAATTCACAATGTCCTTTCTTCCCTTTCACGTAGATCTCTCTTTGATTTACCGTTTCCAGGTTTTATACTTTGTCTTACATACTTTAGAATACCGTTGTCGAAACACCACAAGGCTTGCCTTATTACGGAAAACTTGCAAACAAAGAAAAAGAAGTAATTTTTTTTATATTTTAATACTAGAGAAGCGATCAGGCCGTATAAAACGCTTAACCTCTTTTAAAAACTGTTTTGCTATAAAGAAATATTTTCGGACATCTTATTTAAAATTTTTTTAATTAAATATGTTTTTTGGGAATAAAGATAATTCAACTCTTTAAAGTTTTTTTAATAGAACTTGTAATACATAAAAATTTCATGTTTTATCGCCTTCCTCAATTATATAAAATTTCATTGAAAAAGAAGGGAGACTAGTTTGGTTCTCAAATGCTTAACCTTTATCTTGGGTCGTAGGCAATGCGATATTATGGCGTTTTTTTATATAACGCATAATATAGGCAATGCGAATTATGGGCGCTGTGTGATGCTAAAACAAGGTTCTGTAACTCCTTTGACGTTTATCAGCGAAAGAACGAAAAATTAAATAGGAAAGAACCATTAGGATTTCATGTGGTTAAAAAGTTTACACAAGATTTACCTGAAGGTTCAAATGTATTCTTGGATAATTTTTTTAATTATTGATATTTATTATACTTAAGAAAAAAAGGAATATAGGCTACTGGGACTATAAGAAAAACCGTTTAGGCAATTTTCCTATCGACTTTAAATAGATAGAGAAAAAAGAAAGAGGATATTGCGACTTTTTTTTACGGAACCTTCAAAGAATTGTGTGGCGAAAATTTTCGGTTTTCTAGTGTAGTTCATAATATGTTGATGCATACCGCATTGAAAATTTTATTCAAACAGTATTCTAATCGCATTTATAAATTTAAAATGCCTGCTCCCACTCTAAGAAGTTTTACCTCTATTTTTGAGATGTTTTTTGTTAACTTTGTTAATAGAAATTTTATGGAACATGTTTACACGATTGCTTAAAACTATATAAACGCATACATAAAAATTAAATGCTGAACTGTAAATCTTAGATTATTATCAGCATTTCAAATTAAATTGATACATTATGCTTCGTTTATGATAATTAAATATCTAACTAGATCTAGATGAATTTTTTTTGGATAGCCAAAGATTCTCTAAATGAATTATCTTGTAATTTTATTTAAAATGCATAAATGAATTTTTTTTAAGATAATTATTTATTTTTTCTACTTAGAATCTAAACTGCTTGAAAAATTGTTTGTTGAGCATAAAAACTTCTATAAATAAAACCAGCGCCTTGTTAAAAAAAACTTTTTATTAATATATTATTTTATATAACTTACTGAGTCAAAACATTTTCTTGAAAGTCGTCACAAGAAAATGTCTTGACTCAGTAAGTGCTATCGATCCGTGTAGTGTGTGTGGAAGCAGAGTAGTTAGGAATGCTATTCAATACGTGAAATGCGAATTATGGGTTCATTATCTGTTCCATTGAGCAGAGCGAAAAATGTCATATGTCGCAGTTGTAAGATAAATCATGAAATTGTGGAAGATCAAGGCTTCGTTAAACTATGTGAAGACGAATTCGAAGTAGTAAAGGCGTTTTGTTATTTGGGTGATGTTCTAACAAGAGATGGCGAAATTGAAAAAACGGTGATATCAAGAATTAGAGCTGGTTGGAAAAAGTTTAATGATATTGCTGGCGTACTGTGCGGCCGAGTTTTGTCATTGAAAGGAGTGTTATGTGTTATGGAGCAGAGTGTTGGCCAATGAAGAAGGTTGAAGTGAGACGCATGCAGTCTGCTGAGATGAGGATGTTACGAATGATGTGTGGCAAAACTCTACTGGACAAAGTGCGAAGCAAAGAGATTAGAAGAACGACAGGGGTGGAAGATATAGAGCAGTATTTGGAAGAGCATAGACTCAGTTGGCTAGGACACTTAGAGAGAATGGATCCACGAAGACTAACGAAGAGACTATGGGATGAAAACATCCATGGACAAGCGAGGAGAGGGAGACCAAAAAAAAGATGGGAGGATGCTGAAAGAAGACATGAAGAAAAGGAACCTGAAGATTGAAGATTCTGAAATGAAAGGAAGATGGAGACGTCGCTGCAAATTCAAGGTCGACCTTGGCCCGCCAGGACAAAGACCTGCTCATTAAAGCGAATGTATGATGATGATGATTATTTTATATAACGTCTCTTATGTAATCAAAAAGAAAAATATAAATTTTAATCAATAGTCATTAGTTTATTATCAAATCAACCATGTCGACATTAGACGGAAGTGAAAAAATTGCACTTATAGTCAAATTATAAACAATTGCTGCATATATCAATCAATTTTTTCTCTTGTATTTCTGTTCATAGTGAAAACAGTTTTTATCGATTTTTTTATTCTGTTTATCTTGTAACACTTTAAATTGTCTCATAAAGCATCTTGACGAGGCTATAAATGTTGCGACATTTGAAAACAAAAACACTTTGATTGCAATACCTCCTTAACATGACATACTTACCGATGAAGACGAACACTTTGAGAACCTTGAAAACTTGAAAGACATACCAGGAACTTAAAAGTTGAATTCGCAGAAAAAATAGAAAGTAAAAACTTAAAATGGAACAAAGAAGTTGATAACTCAACAATCTCTTATTTACGCATATCAATGCAATAACCAAGGTTTTAAGTGTGATGAAAATGATTATAAAAGTTTTCTGGGCATACTTTTTTTCTTCAGTTATTTGTTTTCCCAACAAGACTTGTATTGGTCAACTGATGAAGATTGTGGCGCCACTCTAGTGAAAAAATCCATGACAAATAATAGATTTAAAGAACTAAAAAGTTTTATGCATTTTAATGATAATTCTAAAATTGGCCCTAAAGATAAATTGTTTAAAATTCGTTCTCTTGTTTCTCTATTGAATAATAACTTCAAAAATATTCTTTTTTAAGTGAATATTTTTCAATTGATGAAAAAATGGTAGAATATTTTTGAAGACATTCTACAAAACACTTTATGCACGGAAAACCCATTTGTTTTGGGTATAAATTATGGGCGTTGTGTGATGCTAAAACAAGGTTTTGTTACTCCTTTGACGTTTATCAGCGAAAGAACGAAAAATTAAATAGGAAAGAACCATTAGGATTTCATGTGGTTAAAAAGTTTACACAAGATTTACCTGAAGGTTCAAATGTATTCTTTAATTTTTTTTTCAAGTATTGATATTTGTTATACATAAGAAAAAAAAGGAATACAGGCTACTGGGACTATAAGGAAAAACTGTTTAGGCAATTTTCCTATCGACTTTAAATAGAGAAAAAAGAAAGAGGATATTACGACTTTTTTTACGAAACCTTCAAAGATTTGTGTGGTATCATTGAAGGATAATCGCGTATTATGCGTTGCTTCTAATAATCTTAAAGTTGAGCCAAAAACGCTTTCTTCAAGGCAAAAGAAAAAAAACGTGAAGTTTCGGTGCCTCAATGCATACAAATGTACAACCAATATATGGGGGTAGTGGATTTAAGTGATTGGAATGTTGAAAAATATCGTACAAAATTAAATGGCAAAAAGTGGTACTGGAAGTTGCTAACATATTTTTTTGACATGGGATGCATGCATTCGTAGATCCTTTTTAACGAAAGTAGGAAAAAAAGATAAAATTGCTCATCTTGATTTCAAAAGGTACATTGTTAAAGCACTCTTAAGTACCAAAGTTGATAAAAATACATCTAATTACGGGAAAAAGTCGCAAGGTATTATTTTAGAAAGTAGAACCAAAGGTCACAACTTCATTATATCGACGAAAGTTAAAAAACAAAGAAGATGCGTTATTTGCCAAAAAAAAACAAGTTAGAAGAAAATGTAACCTTTGCAATGTTGGTTTGCATGTTGAATGCTAAGAATTTCATTCTAATTAAATTTTTTAAATAAATACTTTCACTAAATTTTATACATATATTTACTTCTATTTTTGACTCAAGTTAAATTTTTTTATTTTAAGCATATATATATATTTTTTTTGTTTAAAAATTAAATTTTATTTAAGTTTTCGTTTTAGAAAAGTTTGGTCGATAACGGGTTAAAATATGTATGAAACTCTTTATTTTTAGCAACATCTTGATTTATTTGTAACTTAATTCAATAATCCTTATTTGTTTATTAGTCAATTTTGTTATTAGTTTCAAGTTTATTTTTACTTAAATTTGGGCATGACTTATGTATATAAAATAAAAAAAAGAGTCTTAAAATTTTTTTTTTAAAAAAAGTGAAATTAAAATCTTTAAATATAAAACATATAGCATAATTTAGTAAAAAAAATAATGTAAAAAAGTTGTTTATTTTTGTAAAAATAGAATATAATAATCAGTTTTAGTTAAATATTTTTGTGTATTCAATACGGCTAACTCCTTGCAGAAAAATTGAATAACGTAAATGTAAAATTTTTTCAACTAAATTGTAGAGAAAAGAAAGCTTTATAAATATGTAAGAAAATTTTATTGTAAACATTTTCTTAAATAGAAATAAAACATCTATTTTACACCATTTTTTAACCCCAAAAATATAAAATTGAAAATAAAAAAACAAAAAAAAATTTTCTTTCAAAAATTTAAAGTTTTATGTTAAAATTCAAACTATTATACACCTCTTAATGTAAAAATTAGAAATATAAATATATTATTTTCCAAATATTAGCCAATCAAAAACGTCCAAATTAAAATTTATGCAGACCGATCCTAAAAAATTTTAAAATAATAAAAAAAATTTTTTTCAGCATTTATTTATTATTTCGTATATTTAGAACACGATTATGTAATTTATTTAAAAAAAATTTTTTTTTTAATATTTTTAACCAAATTAAAAAAAATTGAAAAATTTGTCAAAGTTACCTTGTTTGGAGTCATTTTGCCGAAAATTTTATGCAACAAATATAATTTTTTTACATTAACTTGTAGAGAAAGAGTTGGGCAAAAAATAAATGAGGATGTCATATTTATTTTAGGCAAATATGTGTAAAAGTATGCTCTTTAAGATAGGCATGGTTTAAAAAAATTTTTAAAAAATTTCTCGCATAAAGTTTTGTTCCAAAGTTAAAATTTGTCATTTTTGACACAAAAATTTTAAAAAATTTGTTAAAATCAAAAAAAATATATCAAAAATAATTTTTTTTCGAAATTTTAAATTTCTAAAATAAAATATAAGCGATTATGAATGATTTAATGTAAAATTTGTAAAAAAATAATTTAATTTTGTTTTAAAAAATTTAGGTCAAAAATGACAACTTTTTTTGGACAAAAATCTAAATAAAAAAAATCCATAATTTTTTTTGAAATTTTTTTTCATAAAATATATTACTTATAAGTGTCTTTTAATCCTATTGAAAAAAATAAAAAAAATATTTTAAAATATCGTGGAAAAAAATTTTAAGGTCAAATTTGTAGTTCAAGTGCGGGTCAACGAACTCAACTTGAGGTCATGTCACCTACATCATCTGAAAGTACTAAAAAAATAATGTAGATTAAAATTTTAAAATTTGAAAAAATCTTTTTTAATCTAAAAGATATTCAAGTTTGAATAAAGTATATTAAAAAAAGTATTATTGCGAATATATAAATATACACTTATACTTTTTTTCCTTGCAATCTTTATAATATAAGACTAGACGGTCCCTGTGTTTGTCTCTCGCTTCGCTCGAGACGTAGGATTCTAGATACTCTTAATCTAGGACTGTGATTCTAGGACGTGTGACAGATCATTGGTACTGTGATTCTAGGACGTGTGACAGATCATTGGTACTGTGATTCTAGGACGTGTGACAGATCATTGGTACTGTGATTCTAGGACGTGTGACAGATCATTGGTACCTTTAATCTAGGACGTGTGACAGATCATTGGTACCTTTAATCTAGGTCCTGTTAAAGATCATTGGTACCCCTAATAATCATTAAATCATCTAAAAAGATCATTGGTACCACTTATAATAATCATTGATATCGCTCTTAAAGAAATCCCCGTTTCAAGTAAATTTTCAAAAAAAAAAACATTTTTTTTTCTAAACAATGCAAAATAATCGAATAAAACGTTGAAATTATTAAATAGAATGATAAGGGGATTCTAAAAATGTATAATACTTGTATATTTGTTATGTATATGCGAAATCATATTTTGAGCCCGCTGAAAAGGCCTGAAAAATCGAAAAATTGAAAAATAAAAAAAAATTAAAATTTAAAAGCGTATTCTGATAGAGTTTGATACGCTGATTCTGAATATGTAATTTGTTTGAAATGAATCGAAAGACTTTTTAATTTTTTTTGAGCTCAAAGTTGAATTTTTTGTCATTTTTTCAAGTTCAAAGGCTAAAAAAAGGATTTTTAAAAAAAATAATTTAAAATATTTTTACATTTTCGTAATCAGTATAAAATTTCCTTTAAAATGAGATATTAAAATCGAAAATTGGATAAGTTTGAAATTTTTCGAAAATTTTGTAAGGGGGACCCCTTTGAAATTTTTCAAAAAAATAAAAAATAAAATTTTCAAATTTTTTCACCGTAGTATGTTTAAATATCAATTATATATTATGAATGTGCAAAAAAAATTGAAAAAAAAATTTTAATCTTCATTTTACACGCAAAAATATAGTGAAAAATAGCAAAATTGTGCTAATTGTTCAAGGGCTGATAAAAAAAAAATTTTAATTTTTTGAAAACTAAAAATAATTCAAAAATGTAGATAAAAGGATGCTTTTTAAGATAGACATGGTTTAAAATGATTTTAAAAAAATTTCTCGCATAAAGTTTTGTTTCAAAGTTAAATTTTCAAAATTTTGACAAAAATTTTTTTTTTAAAAAATAAAAATTTTTTTTTTCAAATTTTTTCACCATGGTGTGTTTAAATATCAGTTATATTTTATGAATGTGCAAAAAAAATTGAAAAAAAAATTTTAATCTTCATTTTACACGCTAAAATATAGTGAAAAATGGCAAAATTGTGCCTATTGTTCAAGGGCTGATAAAAAAAAATTTTGAATTTGTATCAAAACTAAAAATAAATCAAAAATGTAGGTAAAAGGATGCTCTTTAAGATAGGCATGGTTTAAAAAAATTTTAAAAAAATTTCTCGCATAAAGTTTTGTTTCAAAGTTAAAATTTGTCATTTTTGACCCAAAAATTTTAAAAAATTTGTTAAAATCAAAAAAAATATATCAAAAATAATTTTTTTTCGAAATTTTAAATTTCTAAAATAAAATATAAGCGATTATGAATAAGTTGATGTAAAATTTGGGAAAAAATAATTTAATTTTGTTTTAAAAAATTTAAGTCAAAAATGACAACTTTTTTTGGACAAAATCTAAAATAAAAAAAAATTCATAATTTTTTTTTAAATTTTTTTTTCATAAAATATATTAGTTAAAAGTGTTCTTTAATCCTATTGAAAAAAATTAAAAAAATATTTTAAAATCTCGTGGAAAAAAATTTTAAGGTCAAATTTGTACTTCAAATGCGGGTCAACGAACTCAACTTGAGGTCATGTCACCTATACAACATGAAAGTATAAAAAAAATGAGGTAGATTAAAATTTTACACTATGCAAAAAACTTTTTTAATCTAAAAGATATTCAAGTTTTAAAAATAGTTCGTAAAAAAACTGGCACGGGCGAATAAATAAATATACACTTATACTTTTTTTCCTTACGATTATTATAATATAAGAAGATAAGATAAGATAAATAAAAATGATGACTCGAGTTGTAAAAGATATACCATTTTCTATTGATATGAGTGATGTTACAAAGTGAAGATGTAAGCACCGAAAATAATTGTTTTCCTTTATACCATAATAAATGAAATATACTTGTAATATTTTTTAAGAAAATGTAGTATATTCAAGTTTTACATTTTCGTGTTTTTCAGTACAAAATATTTTTTTCAAAGTTCAATAATAATAATTAGTGACCAAAATTATTGTAACTAAATAGATAAATTATTCATCTTACCAAAACATACCGACACTACTCTCTACTTTTATTCATTATCTATTCTATTTTCTTCCAGATTTCTTGTGTCTCCATAATAAGAGCGGGTGAGACGATGGAGCAGGCTGCGGCTCAAGTGTGCAAGAACATAAGTTTTGGCAAAATACTGATCCAAACAAATGAAGATAGTCTGGAGCCTGAGCTGTACTACCTGCGCCTACCCAAAGATATTAAAAATTGCCAAGTCTTGCTTTTAGATCCAACCGTTGCTTCTGGTGCGTCTGCCATGATGGCTCTTAAAATTTTATTAGACCATGAAGTCCCAGAAGAAAATATTTACTTTGTATCCCTCTTAATGGCTCAATCAGGTTTTTCTTGAATACATTCAAAATTTCATTTATTAATTTGAACCCGAATTAAGGAGCTCATAGTCTTGCATATGTTTTTCCTAAAGTCAAATTCATCACTTCAGAGCTTGATCCCGACATCAGCAAAGATTATTATATTTTGCCAGGCATTGGAAATTTTGGAGATCGTTACTTTGGAACATAAAGATTCCCTGCTCTTTATGCTCATCACTAAAAAATCTAATTTCTGAAAGATTATACATTTGAGTTTTTTATGAAATTATACTTCGCATTTTTGATTTTTTATTAGTAGTATTAATTTTGTTAAAACTTATATTTTTCTAAATCACTTTTAAATATATCCTCTTTTTATTCCATAATTTTATTAAAAAACATATAATCAGCCACTTAATTTTTAGTACGAAACATTTCATACTTATTTTCTTCTCTATCTTATATTTTTATTATTTGTATTAATAATAATCATTAAACATTTTCCAATTTCCAATGCTTGCTTCCTATATTCTGTTTTACATCAGTTTCGAAAAATTCTTTTTTTACTTTGACGGGATGATTTACGTACGTTGATAAGGATTTTTAGTCTTCCTTGTATACAAAAGAATTATCGTCAATTTACAAATAGATTATTTTCAACTTCAAAATTAGTCACAAAGATAAAGATTATATCTTTGGTGTTATATATAAGTTATCTGGAACAATATCCGTAGATATAATTCCTAGTTGTATAGATTTGGGTATTTATAAGAAAATTTGGTACATTTTTAGATAATCTTACGCATTATTCTATTTAAGACACGGCTTTTCAAAGGGTAGAAATCGATCGCTGGTTGTCGATAGGACTATTATGGGAGTCGATAAGTTTTAAGAAAGGTCAATTAAATTTTTAACAGAGAAAATATTAAATATAATTCATAATTAAATTAATTAAAGTTATGCAAATGCTATACCATTTAAACACTTTGAGCACTAATTTGACACCTGTGTTCCAAGAAATGCAAATAATAATCTGTTTTTAATAAATAAAACGTTAAAAAGGGAATCAAATTTTCCAGATAGTATTTATTTTTAAAGCTAAACTTATAGATATATTTCTGAACTTTTAAAGCATATTATTCAAAATTAATAAATAAACTAAAAAATAGCTTTATATATCAGTGTGTTAACCATAAATTTCTGATCATGAACGTCAGATTGAGATTGGAAATTTAAGCGCTAACAGATTAGGATTTTTTAATTTTAAGACTCGGTCTTTTACATTACCTAATTTTTTAAAAACAACAAAAACTTTATTTTATCTAATTAACACATTTTATATTTTTTTTGCTCACATTTAAAAATCTTTTGGAAACTCAATTAACAAATGGCAAAAGCTTCATTCGATTCAAATATAGACACTAAACGAACTTGAATTTTGTAACCACATGACAGTCATTAAAATGTTAAAATACTCAAAGCAGACTCTTTTTTCGTTTATTTCTAAAATACCATAGTGTTCATATATCATAGTAAGTAATTGTGATAGCTAGTCCTTCACTTCAATAGCAATCTCTTTCTTTTTCCTCTCCTTTCACGCTTTTTTCCGTATGAATAAGAAGACTATGATGCGAAATATTGCCATACAATTTTCTTGCATTTTACGTATAATTTTTTATTTCATTGTGTTTTACCATTTTAGTCATATTTCGTCTTTTTCAAATTCTATTTTGTCTTTTCAAAATGCAAAATTGAATTGCAAGAGAAGGAAATATGACTAAAAATGTATGCAAGAATTTAAAATCAATTCAGGTATATCTTCTTTTTTTATTTATTATCCAGTCTAGAATAGGGGGATTACTTTTACTCGATTCAAAAATAGACCATCATATGCCTATCCTAGAATTACTTGATAAATATTTCTTCAAGTAGATTTTTTCAATGATGAAATCTGATTTTAGAAATTTTGAATATTTTTCAAATTAGCTCAAATTCAAACATTTTATTTACATTTCAGACGTGTTGATTTACGGCTAAAACACACCCTTTTTCTATGGAATATCAAAACTCGTTTTCCTGCTCATCAAGCATATCCTTTCCTTAAGCATGTTAAATGCTCCAATAAAAAGCTTTTATTTTCATCACCCAATCAAATATTCCATGCGATATATTCATTTATCATAGCATACTTCCACGTATTTAGGTAAGTTAGACCAACTCTATGAGTAAATGTCAACTTTATGTGTCCATGATCAGTAAGAAATAAGTCCAATGACAGTAAATAGTTATTTTTTCCCCTATATTTAGTGAGAGTTATTAACAGGGAGAGGAGAGCGTATCGAACAGCCGTTTTGCGCTGTTTGGTATGCAGCTTTCATTATTAGTGTATAATCTGCTCTAGCTTTGGGGCATTTAACATAATATATGTATATTTTAAAAATCAGTGTTGAAAAAATTACAAAATTTCTCCTTATCCATTTAAATTTTACCATACTAGTACTTGTTTCCCTTATTCTCATAGTGGGTATATATTTTTGAGATATTTTACGGAAAGACCACCTGAAATATGTTAAAAAAATTACTATTTGATTTTCAAAAAATTGGGGTGAACACTGATCATATGGCAACCATAAAAATAGATAAAATTACATAAATCAAAAAAACATTAAATTCTTTTGAAATACAAAATTTAATCCTTCCTTTTCTAAAAGCATCTTCTGTACTAAGTTCTTTAATAAATACTTGTCTGTTAAAAAAATGTGCCGATTAAAATTTTTTGGTCGATTAACTTTATAAATGCAGTGAAAAAAATTTTTTTCAATAAAGTAATATACTCAATTTTGAAATTTATTTTTTTTAATTAGAAGCTTTAATTTGACACTTTATGATAAAAAAATGTTAATGATATTCATTTAAAAAATTTGTTGAAAAATAAAAGCACCCTCTAAAATTTCATATTAATAAATCTAAAACTTGACGAAGTTGGAAAGGAGAGGAAATCGACTGGAATTTTTGGACACTATCTTCCAAAACCATGAAAGTATAAAGACGTGAAACAAACCCCCATAACTTTTAGCCACTATAACCCAATTTATACCGTGATTTGTCTTTGTTTATGATTTGATATATATATTAAAGGGAAACAACTTCGTTTACTTTTTATAAGGAAATTTGCTCTGTGTTTGATTTTGATATAAATGGGAGACATTTGTGTAAAAATTTTGTTTTTGATAGGCTATTTATATAGTGTACATTCACTCAAATTCGTATTAATCTCTATGAGTTGTGTTAGATATGAAGGTTTACATTTATATCAAATTATATCCATTAATTTGTGTGTCGGTAATAAATCGATGCTAAAGAGGGAAATGAGTTTTTTTTAGATATTTGGTTATCATCATGAACCTAATGCCATTTTTTAAAATATATTATGAGAAATTGAAACATTTTCTTATTGTTGGTATTACAGTTTCTTATTGTTAAACCAATCAGATCTTTTTCTTTGTACTCAGTTTTGAATTTATTGCATCCAACTTTTGATCCCCTTCTTTTGAGTTGCAGGAGCGAACAAAACCTAAAAGTCTTAATTTCTCAAAATATATTTTTTAGATAAGTAAGAGTGCTTGAAATTGTATCAAATGACAAACATAATATCGAGAGAATAGATACATGGATGCTTGTGAAACCCATCTTGACGTGATTTTCTTCTTCCAACATATGGTGAGCAAAAAGAAATCTTTTTCTTTATATCATTTGTAGAAAATGCTATCCATGGATGAAATACAAATTCTCTTGATACTACTAATATTATAAACTCAAGGTTTCGGATAAAAAGATCGGTAATCATCGAAAAATTTACCAATATCTTTGCCGATTATAAAACAATAGGTCGATTTTTATCCAATGTCTATACAATCGCTACAGTACTATTGTCTTGCACTGGTCAAACGAACTTCTGTGTCTCGCAAGATGCACTTTTTTGCTGCGCTAATCTAGATAAGTTATTTTTAAAGTTACTCGATCTAAAAAAATAATAACTTTATCATATTTTTCTAGGTTCAATAGTTCTTTAAAGATTTCTACTATTTGTCGTAACCCTCGATCTACTTACGCCAATGTTTTTATAAAATCATCTGTATGCGCCATGGGATAAAAGAGTAACTTGGTTTCATATTCAATGTGTTGATATCATAGAAACAATTAGAAGATAATATTGAATGTGTCTTTCCAAATGTAGAAATTTCTTTCATATATTTTGGCATTAATGGTCACAAAGTGTTCAGCTAACCGCCAATTTTTTCAGTTGAAGTATGTTAAAAATCCCATCAAAACAACCATGCCACAATCTAGCCTGTGTGTCTTATCTCTATTAGAAGCAGATTTGTTACGTAAGATTATTTTTGAGGATCTGATTAAAGACTAGCAGAAGCAGGAGCAAACTTTTAATTAATACGAATGAAAGTGTACAAAATAAACATTGTTCTTTTACTTGCCATTAATTTTGATGGATAAAATTTTGTGTGGTTTACTATTTTTATATTTTTAAATACACATATATGAGGCACAAAAGTTTCAAAAGATTAATGCGACCCTCTAAGCATATATCATTTCAATGTTATTTTTTTGATCCATGTGTCATAGCGCCCGTGTCGTTTGCGTCCATTCTTTATTTCACTATTTATACAAAAATCTTTAAATAATTGGAAAAATTTAATATTTTACAGGTTTAATTTACTTTAAAAATTTGAAATTTGGCGCTCTAAATAAAACTGTGAATATAGTGAAAATTTTAGATTTTTCATCGAATCACTGGTTGATTATCAAATTTGACTTTAAATATTATAGATGAAAGAAGTTCAAAAAGAGGAATATTAAATCTAGGTAATTAAAAAATTTTTTATTCAATAATATAATTATTATTATATTCCTCCACTTATTGTAACTAATTGGTAACTAAAAATATTGTAACTTGCTTACTAAAGTATACCACTTGAATAAGGTGTAGCCTTTTCAAGCCCAATTAGACACCGATGCGCCGTAAAATATCGCTTGCTTTATGTTATAAAAATCATTGAAAAAGGTGAACATACCGTTAGTTTTCAAAAACCTATCTTTCATTATTTTCGAAAAAAATGAGACACTTTTAATTCATACGTTTGAAAAAGAAAATACTTACACACATCTCACGACGGATTGTTTTAATTTTCGAAAATTTGTAGGTTACAGCATACAATTTTATGTTTTAACTTTTTTCGTATACGTTTGTAAAATTTTAACACTGAAAGTTGAGTTGCTTCACATCTTGAGGCTCGAATTTCTTCTATCTTATGCCGGTGCATTTTAATTTACTACATTGTGCTATGTATATGTTTTTAGATAAAAATTTTAACCTTATATGCTTAATACTTTAGGAGCAGAATTTTAAAGACCAATCACGTCACGTCTACGTAGTCTTTAAAGCGCTATGCAGCGTATACTATACTTTGTTCCTGCCTCATATATTAGACGTGCTCTTTGTGCTGTTGTTTTGAGAATTTAAAATTGCAATGCCAATTTATTGGATGAAGGAGGAATAAAACTCAATTATTATCATTGATAGTGTTATTTATGCAAGCGATTAATTTTAATAGTTTTTTTCTAAGTCTAGTATTTTGGATGCTTACAAAGAAATGTCTTTATTTCAATGTAATGTTTTCAAAAATTTTCATACAACAAAGTTACTTGATGTCATCAAAGAATTTGACCCATTTTTGCTGAAAATGTTTATCAGAGAAAATTCTATAAAAGACAACCCATCATGCATAGCTTGAACAAGGTATTTGAATGATATTTGAAAAGAATAAAAATCATTTCTCTGTGTTTATGTCAGAGTGGAAAATAAAAGTGAGAGTGTTGAGTCAAATTTTTTTTACAAAATGACACTTTAAGGCTAAAAAATTTAAATATTTTTGACTTCAAAAAGCATTTAATTTATGCAACATCCAAAACTCACGGTGGTGATTTACAGAGTGATTGTAATGATATGCTACATTTTATATCTTCAACTCAACTCCATCAAAGGCATACATCACAATGATAAAAAGCAAAAATTAGCAACAATTTCCTATTCTAAATGTGAAGTTCAATATTATTACCATCATTCATGTATAAAGTTTTATAAGACGAAATTAAAATTCATCCACCTTCATTTGTTGCAGTTGAGATTCTAAAAAAATATGTAAATGATTGCCTTTGTGTGTTCTTGCTTCAACCAGATATTAGTTCCCAGCTTCAAGCTAAATTCAGAGCATATTTGAAAGGGAAACTGTCCTATGCGTCTGTTCTGTTATTGTATGTATTGCTGAATGATTTTATAATTTTTAGCAATTTCTGATAGTTTTAATAATTCTCTAATATCTTATCAAACATACTTTTGAATTTATTCCTTTTAAACTTTTTAATTTATTTCCCTCAGATGTTAAAAGTAAATATATAACTAATTTTTATCACTTAAAATTATACAAAATATGCAAATTATGTACTTTGACTTGAGGGAGATGTTGAATACATGCATTGGCTTTTATAAGTATTAAAATATCCTTTTGTTAACCATGCCACTGGACACCGAATTAGTTTCACGGCTTGTCAACCCTTTCAGTCATTGGTTTTCTATCGCTGCTTTCTTTCTCAATGAGTTTTTATATAACTTTTAAGTAGATGATTTTTGGCACACTGGTGTCCCATTGTGCCTGAAAGGGTTACACTTTTTTTATTTGTAAATTAAATTTTTTTATATTGGAAAAGTAATTCAACAAAAATGCTAAATTTCAAAACAAGGATAACCTTATTTTTTGCAAACAATCGTTTTAACTTAAATAATATATGCAAAAGGATTTTTTATTAGGAACATGTTTTCAAAAATGATATATTTCGCTTCTACAAAGAAGCTTTATCAAATGAAGTAATTAGAAAATGCACAGAGGGAATTAGAGCTGTTATTGATATGAATGGCTTGGGACATGGTTGTTTCCTTGTGTAGGGTATTTGCTGTTGATGAAGTTTTTGTCTTTGTGAGAGTGCCATGACTCTAGAAAAGGTAAATTTTCAGGGAGCGATTTTTGCAGGATGTTTGGATTGTCAGTGGAGAATCTGTGAGAGGGGTTATGGGAGTTGTTATTTCAGATGGGTTGTTTGGGGGTGTGAGAAGAAAAACTCGGGAATATTATTCTGGTGTTCGTGCATTCGAAATTTCAGCGGACGTTGTGTTCTGCCTTCTTCTTTGCCTACACCTTATCCCCAATTTGGGGGTAGGTGGCTGAGATACACTGTCTCCACTTCTCTCTGACCATTGCAGCGTCTTCTCTGAGTCCAAGTTCCTGTAGTCGCTCCTTCAGCCCATCTCTCCATCTTTTCCTTGTCTCCCTCTGCTTCTTTTTCCACTCACTTTCTTTTCCATAGCTTGGAGCACGACATCGTCTTGCTTCTTCCTTAAAATATGCCCGTACCACCGCAGTTTACAACGTTCTGCTACAGTCAGCACACTTATCTTAACTCCCATCTTTCTTCGAATTTCCTCATTTCTTTTTTTGCTTCTTAGAGTTACCCCCATCATCCTTCTAATCATTTTCATTTCAGTCGCCATTAATTTTTTTTCCATCTTTTTTCTTCAAGCTCCAACATTCACAAACATATGCCAAGACCGGTCGAACAATTGTCGTGTAAATCTTTGCTTTGAGTTTCATTGGCATTCTTTTATCACTTATGATCGCTTTAACCTCTTTCCATTTTAACAAGCTGGCATTGACCCTTGCTTGGACTTCCCTTTCACAGCTTCCATTATCCATAATTTGGGTTCCCAAGTATTTGAAATTTTTCAGCTTATTCTCGTGTCTATCTTCTAATTGTACTTGAATATCCTCATTTTTGCAACATATCATGATCTCCGTCTTTCCAGCATTCATCTTCGGCCCATATTCCTCAAAATTCTCTTGCCATTTTATAATTCTCTTTCCAAGTTTGTTTTTGTTCTCTGCTTGTATCGCTATGTCGTCAGCAAATAAAAGTTCCAATAAGTCTTCCTTTTTTTAAATGTTTCGATGCTTCATCAACAACTAACGTAAAAAATAATGGACTCAATGCCGAACCTTAATGCAAACCTAATTTTATTTCAAATTCTCTTGAAATTCCTTCTTCCGTTTTAATAGATGTCTCTGGATTTTTGTAAATTTCTTGAACCAATCTCACAAGTTTTTCGGATATTCCTTTTTTAGGCAAGCACATATAGACTACTTCCCTATGAATAGTATAATATACCTTTTCTAGATCTACAAATCCACAAAAAAACTGAGCATTTCCTTCAATTTTCTTTTTTATTAGTTGTCTTGTGATAAAAATCGCGTCTATTGCACACTTTCCAGGCATAAATCCAAACTGTTTTGGGTTTATCTGTATCACTGAACGAATTCGCTTTTCCAAAATTCTTTCTAGTATTTTCAGTCCCTACTCCAGTAACTTCACACCACGATAGCTATCACATTCTAAAACATCACCTTTTTTCCAGATGGGTACTAGTACGCTTTTCCTCAAGTCTTCGTGTATTTTTCTTCAATCCAAACTCTTGTTAGTAGGTCTACCATACATGTTATCATTTCATGTCCTTCTGCTTTAATCATATCAATGCTAATCTCACTAAGTCCATTTGCTTTATAATTCTTCATCTTCCTGATTTGCTGCAATACTTCATCTTCATCTATTATCTTTTCTGGTCCTTCAACCTTCAAAGATTCTTCCAATTATTCCTTTTTATTTCCCATATTTAAAAGTTCTTCAAAATATTCTGCCTGTCTGTTCTTAACTTCTTCAGTGTCAAAGATCATTTTTCATTCTTCATCTTTGATAATATTGACGTTTCCAATCGCCTCCCCTTCTTTCTGTCTTGCTTTGGCAATTCTGTATATCTGTTTTTCTCCTTCCTTCGTCCTTAAATCATCATACAGTTTTTGTGTCCCTTGATTTCTAGCAACCGCAATACACCTTTTGGCTTTCTTCTTTTTGTTCCATATAATTCCTTGTCTTCTTTCAAATTCGTTTTTTGTCACTTCTTAAAAGCCATTTTTTCTCTTTCAACACACTTTCGTCCACCACCATGTCTCTTTTTGCTTTATTCCTCCAGGCTTGTTGCGTCCCAAGACTCTTTCACTCACTGATATTAAATTCTTCTTTATCTTTCCCCACATTTCTTCTACATGCTCACTCTTCTTCCATTGTGTACCCATCTCTTTTATGGCTTTCTCAAGCACACACCTTATTCCACTTTCCTTCAATTTCCAAATCTTCAGTTTCTCATTTTTTCGAATATTTTGCTTATATACTTTGTATTTATACCAGTCAAGCACAACCAATTTGTGTTGGCTGACAATACCACTTCCAGGTATAGCCTTGCGTTATCAGCTCATTTTCTCCTGCCAGCTTGATTCGAATCAGTCGATCTCTCTCTCTTTTCACTTCCATTATACTTTATTTTTCCATTTAGATGATATTATGATTCCTATCTTTTTATTTGACTTTCCACTGTAAAAAATTTTAAACCCTTCACCTATTTCCTTAGCAGCGTTGCCTCCCCGTCTGGTTTCCTGAACACACATCACTTCAATATTTCTTTTCTTAATTTCTTCTATCAACTCTAGACCCTCAATTCCACATTTCACGTAGCAAATCTCCAGTCTTTCTCTCTTCTCTTGGAAGTTTTTTCAACATTCTTTTTGACGTAAGCAGTTGGATAAGCCCACGGAGTTTGAGCTTTACCCCGCTCTTTGTTTGTTCGGATCATGGCATTAAGTAAATAGAGCTACGGTTTTATGGCTGAATGCCCTTCCTAACGCAAATCATTTTGTTTTCAGGATTGGGAACATTTAGCCTTTGCTCTTCCTTGAGCTTAAACCACAAGGTGGTGGCAATTTGTAATCAGAGTTATTTTCTCCTAGAACAATTGTCCGCCAAAACTAACGAGTTTGTTCTACCCGAAGCAGTAGGTTAACGTGGCTGCTCTCCGCTGAAACAACTACGCCACGAGAAGGCAGATCTAGAGATTTACTGCCAGAGGTTTTTTGAGACACTTGCCTTTTGGGGTTTTCCAGGAGAATAAGAGCTTATCCTTATTCCCAGCTTCGGCGTTAGCAGCATTTGAAGACACACTTTGTCCTGCCTATGCATACACAAACACAAGGTTTGTATTTTAGCATGTAAAGTACGTTTTTTTCATTTAGAATATTTCGATGTTCGAATGTGTTGTGCGGAAAAAAAGTTGAGAGTTCGGTTTTGCCATGGTTGTGATGTTGTATTTCTTTAAGGATGGTTTTAGTTGTTTGAAATAGTGGGAGCTGCAGTTTTTGATGACATGGTGAGTTTCTGGTTTTTCAATCGAGTGGAAGAAGTCTCTTGCGAAATCCTCGCCGATTGTATTAGATTGGCATTTGGCGTTAGTTAAGTAGAAATGAGTTAGTGTTGGATCTGGTCATTTGTTTGATGTCGAAGTATCTTGTAGGAATAATTCTATTTTCCTATATATTTTTCTCTGTCAAGAATAACGAAAGCGTTGCCTTTATCTGCAGTGGTTATGATTCTGGAACTGTCTGTTTTCAAGGGATTAAGTATAATGTGTTGTTTTTTTGTAAGTATGTATTTCTTGTATGTTGGATAATTTTTATGATGTATATAATTATAGTATTTATAGATAATAAATATATTTCTTATCTGAAGTAATAACTCACATCTCCCATAACCCCTCTCACCGATTCTCCACTGATAATCCAATCATCCTGAAAAAATCGCTCCCTGAAAATTTACTAGAGTCATGGCACTCTCACAAACACAAAAACTCTATCAACCTCAAATTACGCCTTCTTCAAGTTTACCTAAATTTCTCTTAACATACTCCCTCACACCAGTCTCACCTATTTAGTTATAACAAAATCATATCAACAAGAGCTCTAACTTCCCTCTCTACATTTTCACATTACTTCATTTGATAAAGCTTCTTTGTAGAAGTGAAATATATCATTTTTGAAAACATTTTGTTCCCAATAGAAAATTCTTTTGCATATATTTCTTTTAATACTAAAACCATGGAACAGTCTACCTTGAATTTCAACTTAAATAATATGTCATTTAAATTACCTTCACTTCTAAAAATTTGTTTATTTAACTAATTTTTCTTAGGCATGAAAATATAATTCCTTTAAATTTTGTTTTGTAGTGAAAATTAATATGAAGATTCGGAATGATTTGAAATAATTCATTTTAAAAGAATAATAACTTTGAAGCGTAGCAGGTTGTGATTTAAAGTCTTCAGAATTGAAAATACCAAAATCATGTTATTTACTTGATGATAAATGCAATATATCTTATAAAACGGAGTAGGTATTTAGCAATTTTTGACATGCAATTTTGATATCCTTTCAAAGTATTCAGAAGTGAAGACACCTCCTCATACGAACACGCTACAAAGAAGTTCAATTGATTTAAATGCTCTTTTGACAAGATGCATTGCTTATTCGCTTTTAAATGATAAGATGATAGAAGCTTCTCACCACATATACACTCCAACGACGTGTATATATAAGTACAAGAAGTGCTAGAAAAGTCAATAAGAGATGCTGATGATGATGATTGTGGAGACACTACTATGTTCCTCTTCTAGACACAAGTATGCATTTTTCAAATTCATTATACTTTACATGAAACATTTTTATCTATAAAATACATATGCAAATCGTTTGAAATTTTTAACTTAAACACTTTCCCTCGATTAATTTTATGGTAGTTATTGGGCATTTGGCCAGTTGGGTATTCAGATGGTTAAATAATTTAGTTAAACAATGAGTTAATCAGTAGTTTACTTGGTTAGTCAGTGTGTTTGTTAGTTTTAAAAGAATTTGTTAAATATATTATCTCTATCATATAGATTTTATTTGAAAGTTATTATCGTATATTTATGTTTATTATTTGTTATAAATTTTGAATATAATATATATTCGTTTTTTTTTAATTTACAATTAAAATTTAAATGTTTTGCCTATTTGAATATACATATTTATACATGTCTCTTATAGATCATGGGGGTCCACAGTTAATAAGGTTATTGCTCAAAGGGTCCACAAGCAAAAAAAAGGTTGGGAACCCCTGAATTGTATATATACAGCAACGTAACTAATGAGTTTTTTTGAAGAGGCTCAATAGCATACTTCTTTCTGAAATTATAACAACAACCCTACCCTTTTGAAAATGATGTCCTTTTTCGGCGATCTCTGCCTTTTTTCTCTTTCAATTTCGGATTATCCTATCTCTATCCATCGACTTCACTTCTTGCCATACTTTCATTTTAGCAGGGTATTGCCAGTTGTTTTCTGTCACTGTTATAATGTTACCAGATGTCCGGTTTTTAGGAATTTCCCCCGCATTACTATGCATAACATAAAAGAATCGACGAAAATACTTAGATCTTGGTTTTTCATTCACTAAATTTATAGTTTCGAGAAAAGAGTTTTGAAAAATATAGCTCTAAATATGGTTGATTTTCTTCTCTTATTTTAGATAAAAAAAATTCTATTACTTTTATCGATTTTTTTTATATTTGGTATTCCTGTAATGAATAACGAAACAATCCTTGACTTTTTCGAATCACATATTTATCCCGGTTTGCTCTTTAAATAATTGGCTTCCCTACACTTCACACTAATTTATGTATAAGCAGATAAGAAACATGCATCTTCTAAATGAATATGACCTAAAGTCTAAACTCAACATTATTATTTAAAAAATGATGTATTTAAAATAAACATATTCCATTATTAAATGGTGGGCTGATAGGTAGAGGCGTCGCCTACGGATCCAAAGCCTTTGGGTTCGAATTCCGGCGATGCCATCGACTTATCATAAAAAGTTCATCAGTGCAGATATGGAAGTTTCTACTTCCCTTTCCCTTGCATGAAACACCCTGTCAAAAAAAAAAAATTATTAAATCATATGCAATTGGATGTAGAAATATTTTTCCATACCTCAAAAATGTCACCTTTCTTTCGAATTTGCCAAAAGAAAAGGCATTTTAGGAAGTGCTTTTCATGAACCCTTTCCTTAATCCCATTATTGAATTTTGTGATGGACATTTAATCACCCATTTTGTATGTATAGATAAAGCAACAATGGCTCATTTTCTCTCCATCCTTATTTTCTTGTATTTTGACGTGGCGTGTAGTGTAACAAGGGACGGACGTTTAGAGATTGTAAAGCATGCAACCGTTGGCTTATCTGGTGATCAGAGAGGCAATTTATTCAACAAAAAACTTCAGGTATAGCGTAAACTTCTTTAATCTTTTTTTTGTAGATTCAATTTTTTAGTTCGGACTTTTCATTTCACTAGCTAACGAAGACACCTGCATCCTATTTTTGAACCGCTGTCGTGGAAGAATTTTTTCCTACCAATTTTAGATGTGGAACTTTTTTTGCACATCAGATTAATATTTGGAAATAATTAGATTAATCTCAGTGTAGTGTTTGTTGCAGAACGTTTTTGGGAGTCAACTATAAACAACACATATAGTGAGCACTGAATAAAAGAAAATATTATCGTGCATCATACATACTGTAGAGCGGGGACGCAGAATACTTAAATTTCGCTGATATAGTGTACATTTAAGAGTGTCTCCATTTTGACATTGTAAGTGTTAATAAAAATATAAAAAGTAATAAGATTTTAAAGAACAAATTTACTTCATATATTCCAGCCGTACAAAAGATCTTAATGTTATTCAAGGAAAAAAATTAATGGAAAATGAATAAACGAAGAATGACTCTCATAAGATGTCATTTTTTTTATAAAAACACGTGAAAAAATATTGTTCGGTTGAATGGTTTAATTTAACCATCAATAATATAAAACAAAAAATGTTCTTCTGATCAGTATTTTTAACCACCTGTTCTCAATAGAACGCAAAGTAGTGTGATATTATGAGGTATCTTCAATTTGTCAATCACTTTTTCTATGTTTTAGTGTTTCTTCAGAATTCATATTATTATAGATAAAAATAAAAAAAATCGTAGACGTCTTTATTTTCGACAGTGTTGCTTCTAAAGTTTACGGCCAAATTCATCCTCCAAATTGAAAAGCAACATCATATTTTATTAAATGACATTCAGATAAAAACTTCATGAAGGAGTAGGCAAACTCTTTGATCTGGTTGTTTCTAATAATTTATTAGTTTTAACCAATCAAATTACGCTTGAATCTAATTAAAACATTTTTTGAATAAATTTGGACTATTCAAATGAACAGTGTAAAAATGTGGGATCAGTTTGGATAAATGACATCATTTTCAACGATTCTCATTAATAAATACGAGCGACATGAGTTTCTGGCTTTTATCATACTCATTTTAAATAAATATTTTAACTAATTTTATACAATTTCTTATTTTCTTTTTAAAATTTTTCAATGCTGGTACTTATTTACCGTATTTTTTTGGGAGCTTTTGAATATAATTATTATTTTATTTAATATATAATATATTTATAGAATTCTTTTTAGAGATTCCGCTTTCATAGATAAAGTGTATAAATAGAAATTGCACCGAATTTTTATTGTTCTGATGGCAATTTTTAGTTTTACCGCTTTATCAAGCACGAACCATTCAAACAATTTATTCAGCTAACATTATTTAGTAAACTTAAAAAAGTTCAATTAGAGAAGTTAGCAGGATAGTGGTAGTAGAATCTGTTATTTCAATGCTTTATGGTTGATAAAGAGGTAGGGCATCAAAATTTTAATTAATTCAAAAAAAGTTCCGCGTAATTTCTATCCATACACTTTATATATTTTTAGTTTAAAGTTAGAAGAAATCCACTCTAGACAAAAAAAAGACAATTAGATCTTTGGACATCACTAGTTTCTAAATTGATTACCTTATTGATACTTTGTCGCCATGGTTGTACGCACAACTTCAACACCATTAGAAGTATTCTAAATAATAATACTTAAAATGTTTTATTTAGAAAATGGATACCATTTTGGCTTCGCGAAAAAAACGATATTCCATAGAAAGCAATGGTATAAATTATAGCTTGAACAAACTTTTGTTGTATAACAATAAAATCAATTTTTAGGACCACAGTGTTCCTCTATTTGTTTAGATGGGGAAAGAGGACAAATTGGTGAGAAAGGAGAACGAGGAAAGGATGGGGTACCAGGCAATAACGCTATTTCTCCATATGGAAGGATTGGCAGAAAAGGAAAGATGGGAGTGAAGGGAAAGATGGGGAAAGATGGATTAAAAGTATTTGCATTAAGTAATAAGGCACACCAGTTGTTGGATTCATATTCTTTGCTTGTATATTCAGATATATATTTGAAAACTTTCGACTTATACACTGCGAATAAATGGATATCTTCTCAAAACTATTTGAAATCTTATTTTTTTCAAACAATGCAAAGCATTTCACTGTTTTTAACTAGTTAGAATTAAAAAACAGAAAATTCATTAAAAAAACAAAAAAATCAATTAAAAAATTATTGATGAGTTAGTTGAGGCGTGATTAAGGTTGATTAGATACTTGGTTTCGATAACTCAAGGTCTTGGGTTCGAACCCACATCAAGCCTACTTTCCTCATAGTTCGATACAAGCTGTGCAATTCTGCCTTCTCGATGAAAACACCCACGGTACCTTTACCTTTTCATCCTAAATAGTTAAGAACATTGAAATATATTGTATTATCTTTAATTTATTCTAAATATTCAAGATTTCTGTTTATTTTTGATTATTTCGGTAAAAAGTCACACCTAAATTTTACAAAATATTTGCATTATATTTAAAATATGTTCAATAAGTAATACTACATTTTTTTGAATATTTGTCTTAACATTTTGTAGCATTTAACGCGCTCATTTTGCTTTATCTCAAACTTTTGAGACTAATAGCAATCTAAAAGTGTATATAACCGTTTATTTTAACCGTTTAAGCACTCTATACGTCTTGGACGATTACTCTATACATCTTAGCATTATTTCAGAGCATTTTAAGACATTTTTTCCAAAAATTATTGCATAGCCTACGTTAATAAAATGACATAAATAATGGATTACAGTATTACACTAACAATTTTATTTATCATGGTGATAGGGAACTCCGATTGCTGTTTCTTCAAGTTGTGGAAGAGATTCTTGTAGGACTCGATTTAAGAATCAATGGTTTTACAGAATTTAATGAACCGCTCTATATAAGGTTCCTATGCAATGCACATCTCCTTGATTTCTTTCAGTTTATGGATTTTCTTTGACAGACGATTCAAGGAAAGATCTTGATCCTTAGACACATCTTCTTCTGTCTGATCCTCATTGTCAGGCTTAGTCAGCTCCTCTTAGTCCTTGTCTGTTGAGGCTTCACCTGCGGAGTCAATAAGGCTGTTTGTATGAAACTTATGCACTCGTCAAAGCCTTATACACTGAGATGCGTTAGCGATAACTTCTTTGGCTGAGTGAGGAATTTTTTCCAGAGAGAAGCCCTCGTAATCTTTCACAACATCTGGCAACAGATTCTTTCAAGCTGGAATCAGGGTATGTTTCTTCATCGCTTTAAGTGATTCGCAAACGATGGTCAGACAGTTGGCGATCGTAAACTTCTTCCAATACTCCGTCAGGTCGAAGTCACTGTTGAAATCTATCTGCCTAGAATGGTGTTGGATGGAGTTACGGAACTACAGAGCCTTAAAGGCACAAATGACACCTTGGTCCATAGGCTGGATGAAAGCCTTACTCCTTCATAGTTTTGGATCCGCATGATGGGAACGAGCATTAACAATAAGGGGAAGCGCCTTAAGCTCCATATAAAGGACATTAAGATACTCTTGACTCGTGGGACCAAGCTCTTCGCGAACCGTGATTCATGCCTTCTTGTTGTGCATCCAGAAAACTGGCAAGGCATTCTCGTTGTTGTTCTTAATAGCCCTAGTGTTACAACCTCTGTAAATGAAGTCTGTCTTCAGCACGAAACCAGTCGTATTGCTACATAAGATGAGGATGATCCGATTCTTCTGGGCCTTGAACCCAGTGGGATGTGCTTCGTTCTTGATGATATATGTAAGAGATAGCAACTGATTTCAATAAAGGCCAGTCTCATCTATATTGAAAACTTACTCGGGACGATTCTTGCCTTCCAGGACTTTCTTCACCGTCACTGAGTACTTCGCAGCCTCATTGGTGTCTGCTGATGTGTTTCCCCACCCATAAGTTCACACTTTAAAAAACTTTGTAAAACGAGCCCCTGCTAGCATGAAAGCCCTTTGGAGCAGTAGATGATGGTCCGGATTCTTCTTCTTTTTCCTTCTCCTGGATGCCTCCAAGTTGTCCTCTCCAGGTTATGATACTCTTTTAGATGCATACTGCTTATATAGATACCTGTCCTTCTCATCTCCATGATAGTTCTTAAAAAAATATTGCTTATAAATCCTCAAATTTTTGGAATTTATAAAAACAATTAAAAAATTACTTAGTTGTTTAGATTTATACAATACTTGAAGTATCAATCATAAGTACATAAAAATTTTAAAATTATCATTACACACTTAAAAATATTATTCATGTAGATCAGAAATTAAAGTGGACCTAGATATCCGTATACACTGCTTGTTTAACTAATAGATTTTTTGATTACCTAAAGTAGTGTATTGCTTACGAGAGAATAAGTAACTTGTCATCAAATATAAAAATTTCCGCCTAAAACAAAAATTTGCTAATTTTTGAATCAAGGTTTGATGATTATGGGTGTCAAATTCCTTTCTTTAATCTAGAAAAATACCCATATGTTTATATCCTTCATCATAAGAACTATCATTTTCAATTTTTTGTTTCTTTCATTTTAATCCTTAATTTTTGGGAGACATAATATCAAAAATAAATCGTTTACTTACAACCAACGTCAAACAACGGACAAACTAAAAACTATGAAGCGACAAAATAGTCGTCTTTTAAAGTTAGATTGTTGTATAAAAATTAATAAATGCTTTTTGTTTGAAAATATTAAAATTTTTTAATTCTATAAGAATAAAATTAGTAATAAAAAATTTATTGAAAGACAGAGTAACTTACAATAGAATCAAAAACAAAATAAAGTAACACAGATATAATTCGCATCTCAAAATTTCAAGAATTTTGACTCCCTCCACTTCTTATTTGTCTTTCCATAAAAATCAAACATTTTCAAAACTGATAAAAAATAAAGTTAAATAATACGATTATTTCAAATAAAATAATTAAAAATAAATATTTTCAAAGTGTACCTAACGATAAAACTTTTCACTTAAATTTAAAAACATTTCATTTGAACTTCAAATGCTACAAAAGAGTAAAAAACAAAAATTTTCAAAAAAAAACAGTACAATTTAAAGTAAGTTTTTTAAAAATGATATGTTAATTTTACGTTCTCAAACCTTGTATCAAATTTTTTGAATACTTTAATTTAAAAAAAGATGAACTTAAATTGGAAAGGGACCGACTTGAAAGACAAAGTTCTAAAAACACGAGTTTTAATTGAAAAAAAGACGAAGAATTGAAAAAGGCCGAAATAAATAGAAAAAAGTTGAACTTAAAAAATTATTTAAGAATAAATTTTCATTTCTTAAAAAATCAAAGCAGAATGACTTTCTAATAAATTTTCTAAAAACACTATAGCATTTTATCTGTGAACATGCCTTTTTTGTGACCTCCATGTTTTGAGAAACTCAACTCATCTTTACCTTCAAATATTTGAATTATGGATTTGGAAGTTTGAATATTTAATATTCATCATTTTAGACGCTTGAATAATTGTTAAACCGCCATTTTAACCAGTTTAGCTATTTAAAAATCTAAAAAAATTCTACCATAAGCCATTAAATGTTAATTTTTCTTAAAAAAATCACTCAATTTCTTGAAGTTATAAGTGAAGATCACTTATAAAAAGTTTTAAAATGCTTTATTATCAACATTAATTTTTGTTTTTTCATCAATTAATTTTTGTCAGGGAAAGATAGGAGAAAGTGGGAAAATCGGAAAAAGTGGTACGAAAGGTTTTCCAGGATTAGCAGGCAAAGATGGGAAAGATGGAGCTGATGGAAAGCGAGGCGAAGTAGGACTAAAAGGAAAGCAAGTAAATAATGAGATTCACTATCCACGTGTCTTTATCATTTCCTTCTTTTAAATATTTCCTTTTTTCAAATGAAAAGTTAATTATTAGTATTTTGCGAATATCAATATCTTTTTTGTTAACTTCTTTTTTACACAGTTAAATATATCAAATTTGTCCCGCATAAGAAAGTTTTTTAGAACTGTGTATCTTTCATTTTACCACATGGTATTATAATAACTCATAACTTCTGTACTTTGATCAAAACAAATATTTCAGATTTTCTCAAAAACGTTAATTTTGGAAAATTTTCTAAAATCAAAGATTTAAAAAATTAATATTGTATATAAGAAGAATCTAAATACTCTTTACCTTAAATTCTTTGAAAAGATTTTTAAAAGTAAAAACTATATATTCTAAAAAAATTCTCTCTAATCAGATTCGAAAATTCTTCTCTGAAGTGCTTATGATTAATCCTTTGCATTAATTACTAAAGTTTTAATTAATCCAAATACCAAACCATGAAAAAAATAAACAAATAAGGATAAAATCAAATTAATCTCAATGATATGTGAACTAAATATAGCATAGAGAAAAATTATGAAAAAAGTGAAGTTTTTCACCACGTGACTTCTCTATCACGTCATCTAGACACAAGAAACACCAAAATTGGCAATTTCAATTTTTTTAAATTTTTTTAGAATTTAAATTAATCTCTCGTTGAAGTCTATACTAGAGTGTCTATTCGTTCAATTTTTGGCGAACCTTCCCGTATTCCGCTATTAGTATTCCTTTTTTAAAAAAAGCCAATTTTTTTTTTCTTTTTTTTTCTTTTAGTATTCCGCGTATTTCTAAATCAAATTCATTCACCCACTCTTGCCATGATTTCTTGAAGAAAAGAAGAGAGCAAAAAAATTCACTCTTGTGTTAAGTATCGAATTGTTCACACTCTAAAAAAAATTCATTATGCATGATTATTTTTGCATAAATAAGGACATCTCTCATTCTAATTATTTTCTTATATTCATTACAATTCCTGAATTTATGTTTGAAAAAATGCTTCCTCTAGTCCAGTGGTTCTTAACCTTTAGGATCTGTTTACCCCTAAATATTATGAAAAAAATTTTTATGACCCCTATAAAATTCTTTTTGATTCAGCCGTTTAAAGTTAAAAACAAGAAAATTTACATCTTATGTTTTATAATACAAACACTTGTTAAAATAAAGTTTAATTGAAAAATTTTATTTAAATTAATATAATCTAAAGAATTCAGTATAATTTAATTCGAAGGCTGGTATTGTTTGTCAGGCAAAAGTTTTTCAAAACATTGTGTAATGCTCAACAGACAGCATCTCGTGTCTGAATCTATTGCAAGCTTATTACGTGCATTGTTCATCATTGCACAAAATCCAGTCTCGCAACGATAAGTTGAAGGTGACTGTATCAAAAAAATCATAGCACGTTTGGAAAGAATAGGATAAACGGTTTTTAATTTGGCCCAGAATGATGGAAGTGTTTGCTCGGAAAAATCGAGTTTTAATTGACTGTCTTCTCTTATTTGAAGAAACTCCACTTTCGCAGCAGCATCAGAGTCATCAATGCTACTTTTGCTCACTGAAAATGGTCTGGTGATCCAAATGTCATTAGAACGACTATTTAACTTCGGAAAATAGTTTTCAATTGCTTGATTGCAAGCAACATGTGTGAGATTTAAAATGATCTTTGATTTGAAGAGCAAAATTATTAACTGATTGCATCATACAATCAGGATTAATGAATACATCAAATAGAAATAGTTTTGCAACTGATGGAAAGACGTTCATGAGGATACACTTTTTGATACCAAAAGTTTTTCATGACCCCTGCAAAAACTTCAAACGACCCCCAAAGGGGTCACGACCCCCAATTTTGCAAATATTTTGTGATTTCTTCTACGAATCCGCCGTTACGTATGATTTGATTTCCATTCGATATACACTCCTCTGTAGTGTCTATGTCTGATGTTCTTTAACTTTACCCAGATTTTTTTTATCGTTATCTCAAATGCCTTTTCTACTACTTATTTAACACCCTCCACATATATGTATATATGTATTTATTTATTTACATTAGTGAGAAGGGTGATGTCGTAAGAATTCAGCTATTTCTGATATTCTGCGTTTTGTTAAAGAAAGAGCCAGCCTAGCATCATCCCAAACATCCAAAAGATTTTTTGTTTTAATTTCAGTACTGTTGAAAAAGCATTTTAACACAAATATTTTTTTGTAAACGATAAAAATTTTAAAGCTACTTTCATTATCCGAGAAAAATTGCTATCTTACCACAAAGCTATCATTTATCCCCCTTTTGGTAACCTTTGTTTTAAAGTTTGTGTTTTGAGTCTCTTTTTCGATAATGGAACCTTAAAGTAATCGACAGAGCAAAGTTGAAGAGAAGTGCTACATAACAATAAAAGGCTAATAAGTATCATATGATATGTATTTTATTTTTTTTCTATTTATACTATATGATTTTACATTTACTTTTTTATTTCTTTCAGGGTCTCAATTCAAAGAGTGGGAAAGACGGTGCAAAAGGAATTAGGGGATCACGTGGAAAGACGGGGAAAAGAGGAGATATGGGAAAACCTGGTCGAGAAGGAAAAAGAGGGGTTATTGGAAATAAGGTAAGATAAAAGTAGGAGAGAGTACGCAAATGCATGCATCTTTTGAACGGATAAAGGGTACTGTTGGAATGAGGGGAAAAGATGGAAAACATGGGGTGGATGGAAGAGCGGGCAAGCACGGAAAACATGGGTCAGCGGGCAACTTTGGTTTGAACGGGCTTCCTGGAAGAATTGGAAAAAAGGTGAGAAGTTTTTACCTTGTGAAAGAGAGTTAACTTGAGATTCGCTTTGAATTTAAATCACAGGCATTTTCATAGTCAACTGTTAGAGTATCTGCAATGTCTCATTTAGTCATAAGTTTTAATATTTTCTGCTTTTAAAGTGGAATTCGATTTCCCAAAATACCAACTCCGATTCCATACTTATATATGTACATTTATACGCACAAAAATTTGCTTTCTGTAAGCGTTAAATTTATACCTAGATTTAGTTCTTTCAAAGTCTCTGGTTTGAATTCAGCATCAAATCTTCTTTACACATAGTCGACATAAGCGATGCAATTGTGTCTTGTAGATATATTTATTCAACGGTAGCTTTGCCATTGTCTATATCAGATTTTCAATCTTATTTTGGCCGTGGCCCAAAATAGCATGGCCCCATATTCCTGTTCTCTATCCCCCAACTTGATACACATAAAGAAGTAGAAAAAGGAAAGTTTCAGGTTTGCATCAACGCCCCTAGCCATTCGTCAATAAAAAAAACTTGAATAAGTATTTGGTTTAAATCAATTTATTTATTTGCATTTATAAAGCAAAATATATAACAATTAGTTTTACATTGCATGCTTTTAATAAGATCCCTGTGGCTATTATTTTGTGAATGTTTGGTGTCAAAGCCATCAGTGAGAGACGTAAATCTCATCTTCTTTTTACGTCAAGGCACTTTTGAGTGTTTAATAGCACATACATCATCCGAGTGAAACCAGGTTTAATAAAATAGGATGTAGAGAAAGCTAGTAAAAGCAATTTAACATTTTTTGAGAGTAGTTTCTACATTCATTTTAGGCATCTTTTCATTCTCCACAGCTTGTCTTATCTTCCATACTTAGACTTTGTTAGAGCTGATGTGTTGTTTTGAAGTTTATTGAAGCTTTCTTGTATGTTAATATCAACTTCAGGTGGATTAAAAATTAATAAATCAATAAACCACTCCAGCATTGCTATTTGAAGAAGGCGAATTTTCACATATTTATGGAGTTGATTTAAATGATTACGAACAATTAAGTTGCTCTAAGATTCAACCAGTATAACTTCAGTTTTTCGTCCAATGTTTTAATCGCCTCTTTGCAAGAAAAGAGAGTGAAGTTATTTCTTTGCAAAATTGACGAATGGTGTGAGGCTTACCAGCTTTTGCAATTAAATGTGCTATTTGGTAAGAATCCAAGATTGCTTTCACTTTTGCTACCTTTGAGTTGTTTATTCTTTTTATCCTTCTTTCTTTAAAGTCATCAGTAATCACATGAGTTTTATCTTTCTTGATTCTATACTCAGTTTTGAGATAATTTTTTAGTTTTCATAGACGCCTACTTTCATTTTAGAATGAATTCTTCCAAAGCAGACACATATTCCTGGCACCATTTTGTGGGGAATTAATGAATCCATAAGCAAAATATGCGAATGTCAACAATTTTTAGACGAATTTCCCTTGTTATAAACAAAGGATTAGACTCCAGCCTTTTGTTCAGGAGTAAATAGACAATAATATAAGGGTTGATAACGAAAATCGTCCAGATATTAACTTATTAGCCAAGAATAAATTTAAATTCAAAAACAAACTTAATAACATTAATACACTATTTTGAAAGAACTACTTTAAGTTTTGCAGCTTTGAAATTTAGGAAAAATTTGGTGTGATGCAATGATATGTAGCCCAAAATCTAATATTCTAATATGTGTTTTTAGTTTTCTTTAATGTATAAATTTTATACATAAAATATTTATGCAAAATGTCTTGAAAATGTGTTGTGAAGTTGTTATGAGGCGAAACACAAGTAAGTATTTGTAAAGAAACAAATATAATTTGTATAGGTATGCAGTTGTAGAGATAATTTTATAGAAAACTAAGCACAGTATCAATATTTTCTAGAAACATATCGTCAACGGTTAGCTTGGATGATCTTTATATCTACTTATGAATTGAATGTACCATTGGGTTGGCGAACATTAGGGTTATTCAGACATTAGGGCTATTTTATTCATCATACTCACTTGCAGTAACTATTTTTAAGCCTAAACACGTGACAGCATAGATGTATGATGTTGTATGATGTATTAGCCTAAGAGTGGTTTTCAAATGTTGAAAGCACCCCCTAAGACGGGCAAGCACTACTTTGTGTTGTAGCGCAGCACAGAGATGAGCAAAAATCAAATTTATTTTTTTTAAAGTTTTTGTTTGATAAACAAACACATACATCACATCAAAAAATATGTCTTATTTTTTTAATTTAATTTTCTTTTTAGTATTGCATTTAAAAAAACCCAAAATATTTGTTAAAAATATTCTTAGTTAGAAAATATTTTTTAAAAGAAAATTACAAAAAGTAGCAAAAAAGATTGTAGTCTGACCTTGCCTTTATGCCACCTCGATTTTATGCCATTTCGCTTCAATGCCAACAACTTCAAGTTCAACAAACCCGTTTTTTTCATACACCCAACAATGTTAAACTACCTCGCTTTATGCAAACTTTTCGTTCTTTTTCTTCACTTCAAATCAAAAAAATATAAATATAAAATTGCAAATAATTTTATAATTATAATTTATTGAATTTTTTATTTTTTCATCAAAATTTCTTCTTAACTTTTTAAACATTGCTTATTATTTTTGATGGTAATTAAAAAAACCACATAAAGTTAAAATATGCTAGTTTTTAAAATGCAAAAAAAAAGAAAAAAACAAGCTTAATATAAACGCCAAGACAGAGTACATAAAAAAAACTAGAAAAAAATTATGTTTAAAAGTAATGCGGCATAAACTTTATTGGTTAATGAGATTATTAATTGAAAACAAATTACTATTATAATTTATTCGCGTAAAATTTATTTCTTCAATAATGTTGTTCGTGATATCAACTCTCTTGTACTTTGCAATAAAAACAGATACTTTTTTCAGAAACTCAAGGACATTTTTATCTTGAATAAATTCGTCATATATAGACTTTAGTTTCTCAGCATCTTCGTTAGCTTTTATAGAGGAATATTTTTGAAAACGTCCCTTTTCAATTTGGCTGATTTCTAAGCTATATTTTTCTTTTTCTTTTTTTAAAAAAGTCCAAAATGTCCCATATTGAAGGATTAGCAACAGGAATAGCACTACGTAGCCTAAAAAATATTTTATATTAATATACTTATATTAAAAAAGGGAATTTTTGATTTACCCATTGTGCCAGCCTTCACAATGATTATTATTAGTCCGAATTTTTCGATTCTGGACATTCCATAAAGAAGGCTCGAAAAGAAGAAACCATGTTTTTTCAAAGTATTCATTGAAATTTCTCGTTGAAAAAAAGAATTGTAAGCGCTTTAATTCTTCTATAAATGTTTTCAAACTTAAACAAAAATGATATGTTCTATTTTTCTTAAAAAAAAACAAAAAAAACAATACTTGATGTAAGGGCAAAAAAGCAATTGCCATGCTCATTTTGATTGTGAATATAAAAGTAAGATTATTTTGATATTTTTCTTTAAAACCAAAATGAATAACGTTTTTATATATTGATTGCGTAAAATGGAAATAACACCCTTGGTATTTAGATTCAGGATATACCTAAAAACATAATTTATGGTGAAAATAAAACAAAAATTTGAAAAATAACTACCTAATACGTGATTGATTTGAAACCGCAATGGTACATTCAATTCATAAGTAGTTAAAGATCACCAAAGCTACGGTAGTTGGTTGATGCTCACGCGCAGCCACTAGACGCCAGTTCAAGCCTCATGGTTTGTACACACAAAGTGGAGTGATGATCGAATACGGGGAACTTACAATTTCTAGTTATAACTAACACCATGTACGCACAATTACAATTTCATTTTACGTAGTCTCAGTCTATTACTAAATCTTCCTACTCAATAACCCTGGAAAAAAAGATAGCGATATACTTGTATATGTACAAGTTTTCCATTAAATTCACAAACTATTCATTCATTGATAAGCTTTGAAGGGGAGTGAGTGAGGTCAGTTACATACTGGGTTTCAATAACTTAAGGTCTTAGGTTCGATCTCGCATCAACTCTACTTTTCTCAGAATTCGATAAAACGGCGAAATTGTGCTTTCTCGATGAAAACACCACACGTTACATTTATCTTTTGAACTTTTAAATTCAATTAATCTGTTTCTACTTTTCTCCCTCTTTAATTTGTTAGTTATTTGGCTCTATTGTTCTTAGTAAAAATATTTTAGGCTTTATATTTGCATTTCGCTGAAACTTTAGATAAAAGAATTTTGTTTAACGTGTGAATAAAAAAATAAAGCTAGGAAAACCTTTAAAGGTAACATCTCTACTTTTGTTAATTCGTTGGATGTTAGGTTTTTTTATTATAAATATTCATATAATTTTAATTTGTATTAAAATGATATATATATCTTAATTTTTTGATTTGGTGACACTTCTCCGCTAAAAATAAATTTTCGATGATTTGTTACTGATTAAATAATAATAATTTTTATTAGCTAAGAAATTAAATAATTAACTAATGAGCTAACAAAGAAAATAACTAGTTAACTAAATAAAAATAAGAATATTTTTATTAGAGAAAAAACGAATACGAATAATAATTTTTAACTTTATTTTTTTAACATTTTTTTTTTGAAAAAAAGATTAAAATTCCATTTATTTGATGCTTTTATGCCTAAATAATCGAATTTTTTCATTTTTCGAGTTTTTTCGAAATTAATTAGTTGTTACTAATAAATTATTTTTTCTTTTAGCACATCTTTTTGATAGTAGTAATTAAAATATAAAATGATTATCGTCAAACATCTTTTACTGTGTACTTTTCTTAGTCTTATACGCTAGAATGAACGAATAAATTTAGAAGAGAAGAGGCTATGATCCAATCTGCCTCTCTTAACCCACCCTTTGAGCTTCTTTTAATTCTTTGCACATTAAATTAGTTTAAGATGGGATTAACTCAAATTTAGGGTAGTAATGGTAGAAATGCTCCAAATGGCAAAATGGGAAAGGATGGGGTCGATGGAAAAGACGGAAAGCCAGGCAAAAAAGGCTCAAATGGTGAAGATGGTTTACCCGGAACAATAGGAAATCATGTAGGTATTCATTCGCTAATGCTCTGGATTTGTATTGAGGCTCCTTTAAATTAAATCTAGCGTTGTAACGAGGTAACATAATAATGGGTTACTATCAAAAGTGTGACATTTTTTGTCATTCTTTTGAATTTTCCTATTTTTGATTTGTCTCTCTAATTTGTCATTTTTTTGAGCGGCTCCCATAATAATATCTTTACATACTCATCATCCCTCGTACAAATGTTTCTCAGGGTGCGAAGTAGAAAATTTTTACTAGGGGGGGGGGGCTGGGTGGTGCTCTGCTGTGTGGAGTCACCCCTCACATAGAAACACACAAACGTTGTAGGGAACGTCCCACGAGGTCTACTTCTACAAAAAGATCAAAACCTCAAATAAAAGTCACGTGCTTGTATGCATGTCTAAAGCTACATGCTACTACACAGCCTACATTTTGAGATGGATACCATACGTTCTATATATCAAAAAAGTTTCAGTGAGAATTCTTATGAATATGGGTCATGACAAACAATGAAACTCCAAGAGTTAAGCTATATTATTGAATGGCCTACTTACTCGATAGAGAGAATTACAATTTACAATACAACAATTTTAATCTTCATTTTAACATAAAAAAGTGGAATTGAAAAATTCTTCGAAATTCACTTTGTTGAAAAAATAACGTGCTTGAAAGACAAGGCACACACATCATCTGTCTTTCGATCCTGGCTGTTTGCAGATCGATGGTTTTTTAACCAAGTGTGAACGTATTTCGTAAGATCTACCCCTGAAATTGGGGGTCCATTGATATTCAGAAAAAGAACAGCATCACATGCTTGTACACTCATCTGATTACGTTCTTATGTACAGATGTCATTCATCGCACTAAATCCACGTTCGCATTCAGCCGTGGAAACAGAGAATATATTAATAACTTGTAAAAAGCTTTCATAGTTGATAAATATCTACATTTGAAATCTCGAAAAGCAAAAACAGTGGACATCACATCTTGTTTGAAAAATCGAGCCACATCTATCACTTTCTTGTCTCCATAAGTTACCAATTCTTCTTCCTTTTTCGGCCAATTTCTGGGATCCAAGTGCACACAGTCATTCAACAACTTTGAATCAAATCTGCAATTGAGATTGTCAATTCCAGCTTGGATGAATTGGTTGTGAAAGTTAGAAAGGGAAGATCGGTTAAAGGAATCCCTTTGAATGTTCCATCTCTCTTGTGCAGTTCCATATGTTCGTGCGAAGAAGGCCCACCCGTTTCTTTATAGGCTTTAAAGACTTTGCGAAGGCGAAGGATCTCTGTCGAAGTGGATATTAAAGTGGCGTTTTCTTTTTGCATCTGAAAAAAATAAACACATGTGAAAAAATTTCGCCAACACCTTTCTTGTCAAAGTTATAAACTAATAGAAACTTGTAATGTAGGTATGATGCAAAGATGTGTAACTTGCTAAGCTTAATTATTGACTTTTTATGAAAAAGCAGTAAGCATCGAAACAAAAAAGTAAAAAGTTGAAATTTTATGCTCTTTAACTGGTCTATTGACTATTCCGGTTGTGTACGCATGCACTTATAAAGAGGTTAGAGATTTTTATAAAACGAAAATCTTACCTTCAAGCTTAGCGTCTTCAATTCATACAAACAGTCTTTGATGTTACACATTTGTTCAACAACTTGAAAACGCTCCCCGATATTCGCAAGTTTCTGCAACTTTGCATCCGATTTCGGAAAAAAAGCATGAAGAGCCTGATGATTGTTCCATAGACTGTCAACAGCTGAGAATGAAGAAAAGCACTACTTAACATCAAAGACCTTACTGACTTGGAGTGTACGCTCTCCAACAAACTCTGATTTTTAGGAGAGCGTGAAAATGTAGAGTAGAGTTTGTCTAAAAAGATGGTAAAGTGATTTACCTGTGTGACAATTTTTGTAGCGCCATGCACAGTGAGCTCAAGTCTATGAGCGACACAATGAAAATATGGCAAATAAGGAACACCAATAAGTTCAGAGAACTTCTTGATAAGAGCGCCTTTTTGGCCAATCATCACAGATGCGCCATCAGATCCGATAGCTAAGAGTTTATTTTTGAGTATTTCGATACCTAGTGCAGGCACGAAAGAATCAAAAAGTGTCTGGGAAATAGCGTCAGCTGTTGTGTTGTTCAACTCTGATATCTTCCAAAATATATTTTGAACATCTCTATTTACAGCGAGTCGAACAGAGTAGTTGATTCATCTACAATAATTGAAAAATTCAAGCATTCGCAACTTCGAATATGCGCAATAAGTTCAACTTTCCTTTCTTTTGGTAGAAACATGATAATATTTTTGCAAGCATGGTCGCTGTACAGTAAGGATCCCATTTCAAGTCCATTTAACTTTTGCAGTTGTATTACTCTTCCTTGTTTCTTGAAAGACAGGTCTTCCTTGGCTATAAAATACGAATTTCGAAACACACGTAAAGTTTCTTAGTGCCTGGATTCCACGAACTTCGAAGCTTGCAAGCGTTGTTCGTTGAAGGAAGCCATGATTAAATATTTTTCTCTGTCTTTGATGGTTTCCACAACTTGGTTCACAGGATAGTTAACGAAAATTTGTTTTGGATCAAAATGCGTGCTTTGATTCATATAGAATAAATAAATGTTTGAAAGGAAATTTTCAAAATAGGCTCCAATTTCAAACTCAGTAAGATTTGAAGCATTTTAATGTATTACATGCGATATTTCACTTATGGTGATGAGCGTAAATAAGTTATTTCAAACCGTCATTTACCCGCTTGCTAACAATAGGCCGATCAAAAGGTAGAATATTTTCATTCCTAAATTTATATATGAATTTCAATGATAAGTTTTTTTACATTTACTGTTTCGTTTGCAGTTTTGAGAGGTTAGCTGACCATATAGTAAATCACATTTCACTGGGTTTTTGAATAAAAACACACATTTACACCATAATGAAGTGCAAAAATACTTTTCTCTTTTATTAAGTTCTTTTTGTAAAAACATTGATAAAATTACTAAACTGAAAATAAGATACTGACCCCCCACTGACCCTTAAAATGTAAAAGTATTGTTATATTTTTTAAATACAGTCTTTTTTGGTTAACTTAAAGTATAAGAAAACTTTTTAAAACTATTGATGTTTGAAGGCGTTGAAACAACAATGTAAAAAGGCAAAGTGGATTTCAGGTTTTTCTTTCAAACAAAAAAGTGAACTGATCCTACAAAAAACAATATCAAATAATTTGGTGATTTTTTTCAAAGTAAACTAAATATCAAAAAAACATTTTCTAATAAAACAAATCAAAATACCCATTCTTTACTGGAATATTTTTGATCAAAATTTGCATTCTCTAGCTACGACCCTGCATGTATGTATCTTCCAGCTAAAACTATATATATGAGTATATGGTAGGTCTGACAAACGATACATTTCGCTGTTATTTTTGTTGTCTCCCGTTATCTTGCCAGGCTATTGATGGACACAGGAGACAACCTCTCATAATTATTAGTCACCATCTTCCGAAACTTCAAAAGAATGAAGACTTGCAACAACCTGTAATAATATTAATTGATACCAGATTCCTAGATTTTTCAGTGTATTTAATTTTAAACTTTTTTATAATATAGTTTGCTCTGTGATTGATTTGAAATAATAAAAATGGGGAAACAACTGGGTAAAAATTCTTATGTTTTTGAAAATGGATGGAAAAAAATTATTTCTAATGATCTCAATTCACAGTGAATTATAACGAAGTATTAGAATGTTTAACGTTACCTCATCAATTTGACTAAAAATAGAATAACACTAATTTCTAATTATCTAATAAATATTAGGAGCTTGGCAAATCTTCGGAGGCCTTAAAATATGCCGAGATTGCTTTGACAAGATACTATGTATTTTTTTGAAAGAAGAAAAAGTTTATTATTATTAGATTTAATCAACAAAAGATATAGCAATATCGATGCATTTTGTGTTAAGTCTGATAATTCAATGAAAATATATTTATGTGTACTTAGTAAACAATGATTTATGTGTTTATATAAGAAAATGAAAATACTATAGATGTAAATGGTTAGGTTGAAGATGTGGATATGGAGTGGTTGGTATGATAAATTTGAAGATAATTTACTAGAAATAAGTTGACAATTTTAACTTTATTGATTTTTGAAGTTTTTACAATTTGAAAAGTTCAAATTTTTACCATGTTTATTGACTAAATGAAGAGTGCGAAATAGTACTGAAGAAAAATGAGAGCGATGGTTACATCAATGTATGTGAAGTTTGTTTTTTGCCGAGTATGATGGGTGTGTATGTGAAAATTATTTATAAAAAGATAACTAAAAGATCCTAATTTCAAAAAATTTTTGTAATAAAACATGCTTAAAGGTTTATTTGATTAAGGTTAGAGTTATTTCCACTGTTTTTCATCCGACAAAATTTGTGAAACTTTAAAACTAGATTATTCAGCCTTTTTAGAGTACCTGAAAACTTTGTTCTCCATATTAGGTTGCAATACAGTGGTACCTTGGTTTTCGACCACAATTCGTTCTTACAAAGTGTTCAAAAACCGATTTGGTTGAATAGCGAATCACTTATTCCCATAAGAATTAATGTAAAAGCAAATAATCCGTTCTCAAACACCAAATCAACTGTACCGTTCATGTATGTAAGAATTTGTACAAACAAATTATGGTCAAAAATCAAAGTACAACTGTATTATTTCCATAATCTTTACTTCTAGGGGTACTCTCTTAGTTTTTCGCTTTCCTTTGTCACCGTCACTTATATTTTCTTTAGAAGACATAATTAGCACTGTGTCTAAATATGTCATAAAAATTTCATTTTATAAGCTCTTACCTACTAAGAGAAAAAGAAGGAAAACGCAAGTGACAAGTTTATTTGATTAAGGTTAGAGTTATTTCCACTGTTTTTCATCCGACAAAATTTGTGAAACTTTAAAACTAGATTATTCAGCCTTTTTAGAGTACCTGAAAACTTTGTTCTCCATATTAGGTTGCAATACAGTGGTACCTTGGTTTTCGACCACAATTCGTTCCTACAAAGTGTTCAAAAACCGATTTGGTTGAATAGCGAATCACTTATTCCCATAAGAATTAATATAAAAGCAAATAATCCGTTCTCAAACACCAAATTAACTGTACCGTTCATGTATGTAAGAATTTGTACAAACAAATTATGGTCAAAAATCAAAGTACAACTGTATTATTTCCATAATCTTTACTTCTAGGGGTACTCTCTTAGTTTTTCGCTTTCCTTTGTCACCGTCACTTATATTTTCTTTAGAAGACATAATTAGCACTGTGTCTAAATAATATGTCATAAAAATTTCATTTTATAAGCTCTTACCTACTAAGAGAAAAAGAAGGAAAACGCAAGTGACAAGTGTAAATTATAAAAAAATGAACGTGTTTGGCTGGCTGAATACCGAATTCTGTTCGAAAACTGAAACTTTCTCTTAGAAAAAGCTATGTACCTTTGATTTATCGATGTTTAACCCTTATATTTTTTTTTGATATAAAGTATTTACCGATAAAGTTTTCATATTGTTCAGAAAAAAATAATTATCACAGTTATCACTTTTATTTTTAAAATATAAATTCTATGATAAAAAAAGTAGATAAAACTATTTTAGCTCATTTTGTTTACGGCGCACCATTGATGAATACAATTTGAAGTGTATGAAATAAAATCAAAATTATTATTTATATTTGGGTTGAAAACAAGAATTACATCATCAGCATATAGTATGATTTCTCCTGAGGCGTTAATACAACTTGTGATGTCATTGATAAATATAACAAATAGTAAGGGCCGAAGAATGGAACCATGTGGCACTCCTGTTTCAGTAAAATAAAAGTTGGAGCTTTGATTAGAGTAAAAATGATCATTTTTCCAAAGATGAAGATAGTTTTCAATAAGTTTAAATCTAAGGCCTCTTATTTCAATTTTGTATAATTTATAAAGTAATATTCTGTGATCAACCTTATCAAAACATTTTGTAAAATCTAAAAAGAAACAAAAAAATTAATTTTTCTAAGGTAATCAATCAGGCAATTTTTAATGAAATTTTGAAAAATCAGATATCATTGGGATGGGTCTGTAAGAAGTATTACAGTCAAAATGTTTGTTAGCTTTCAATATAGGAACTATCTTCCCTTCTTTTGAAGAATAGATTTTTTTATGAATAGATAAGATCTGACCAATTATTGGCCAGCTAAAAGTTATCAATTTCAGACTAAAGCCGTCACAACTCACAAGCTATTGATTTCTTATTTTTCAGAGAATCTATAGGAGCAAAAGAAGAACTATTAATGTTTTGAATATTAATAGTTGAAAAGGTTTTTATGAAACCATTAGCATCAAGATTTGTATTCCACTGATGAGTTTTTAATAATAGTATTTAGAGTCTGCAATATTGTTTTAGAATGTGTCAGATAGTTTTTACATATAATATTTTCTTATCTCAATTCTAATTTTTGACTTATAAAGTTTCAATATAGATTTGTATTCTATTGTAACAAAAGCATCTTTACTAGTTTTACATTTTCTGTATTTAATTGTAATACATATATATATATCGATATTTTACAAATAAATACATAGTATCTTGGTCAAGCTCCGTTGCGTATATAATGCCTCTGGAGCTTTCCCAAGCTCCTAATATATAAAATTTTCATATGTAATGTGAATTTATGCATTTCTATAAGCTTGTTTTATTTATTTTGTTTTCCATGTGACACTGACTTATTCTAGGGATTCAGAGGTTTCGATGGCAAAGAAGGAGTCTTCGGTAGAAAAGGGCGTAAAGGATTGGATGGAAGGAGAGGCGAAGATGGCAACCATGGAAGTGATGGAGATGCCGGTAAGTCAGGAACTCCGGGCCTCATCGGAAAGATCGGATACAAAGGAAGGGACGGAAAGACGGGAAAATATGGTGAGTTATTAAAATTTTGTTCTATTCTACATAAATAGGTGAAATGACCAACTACTGGTAATAATTTGAGGTGAACTGACCAAACTGAAACCAAAACTGGGGCAAATAAAAATATTTCGACATCAGAAATTTTTTTATTGCCTAATTTTTTTTAAATTGATAAAACAATTTTTCACATATATTTGTTTTTCCCACCTTTTAAAAATATATTGATATAATTTCAAATTGACACCTCCGTTGGTATCTGTTACTAGTAATTAAAGTATTTCATTATAAGTACATTATAGATAAGCTCATAGCGTATGAATTTTAAAAGCGCTATGAAATTAAACATAAAGTTTACATTAAAATACCCTTACAAAATACCAATAATAATTGACGATTTCCAAAGCAAAAAAACAAAAAAGAATTTATTTAATCGATGAAGCATCATTTAGTTGAACCCTTTTAAACTTTGATGAGATAAAATGACTCAAGTTCATCAATTAACTATTTTTTGAAAACGATAATGATAATAGTTGAAAAATAATAATAGATGTAGACTTTATGGTTAAGGCGGGCAATTGAACTTCTTGGTGAAATTTACAGGGGTATAATTTACGGGTCAAGATTGAAACATACAATACTTAAATGTACTTTTATTGATAGGAATAAAAGGCATCAGAGGAAAACCTGGCTTACGAGGAAAACCTGGAAAGGCTGGCATCGCGGTCTCAAATGGTGGAAGAGGGATCCAAGGTAAAGATGGCAAAAAAGGTGAAAAGGGCTTGAAAGGGGATAAAGCAAGTTTGCACGGCAAAGCAGGCTTGAATGGAAGAATGGGGGAATCTGGGTTCAAAGGTTCCAAAGTAACTTTAATATAGTATCCTTCTCAAAAGCTTAAAATTTAAAATTCAGTATTAAGATGGGCAATATTTAAAATGGTACTAGGACAAAATCCTCATGGACAAATGAATGATAATGTAAGCAAAAATTTACAGTAGTAATTTGATTGTTAAAAAAATAATATTAAAATACCAGTGCAGTCATTTGCTTCTTAAATTTATTTATTTATTATGTAATTCAAAATATTAATGTAATAAAATACCGGCGGTTGTTTCTTTTACATTTGTTATTGCATATTTAGTTCTAGTTGGTTTAACTGAATACATTTTTTAAATTGTCGGTATCGCATCCAAGGGAAGAATAATCTTCCAAAACTAGACAGATAATAGGGATAGTCACAATCGGGAATCGAACCCAGACCATCTGGATCAAGACCATACGCTTCCACCACTAATGCCGTCTGCAGACAATTTATTTCATTTTCATGAAGGGATGACTTAAATTTGTCACTGTGAATTTTGTCCTTATACCATTTAAACTAGGCAAGACAAAAGTTTTGAAGAATCAAACAATAAATTAAATTATCATAATGCAATATAGAATTTATATCTTCTCATATTGTCTTATTCTCTCTTTTTGATTACTAATATCAACAGAATATCTTCACAAATATTGAAATTAGAAATTTGTTTCTAAATACGGAATGCTAAACAATGCATTGCTTTATCTAACTAAATGTAATGAACATAAAACATAATTAGCATTAGAATCTCATAGCATGCGACTTTTTAAGGCACATTTTTAGTGTCGCATCATACAAGAGATACAAATTTCTACATTTGATATGGAAAGTAAATTTAAATTTACTGAAAAGTACAAGAAATGAAAATAACTTACGGTATATAATTAAATATAGTGACGTATTTTGATAATTAGGGCTCCAAAGGTGAACGTGGCTTCAAAGGCACACACGCTAAAAAGGGCTACCGCGGAACAACTGGTAAGAGCGGAAAAGTTGGCTTCGAAGGACACAACGGCTACAAAGGAACAAAGGGGTATCGTGGAGTAGAAGGAAAGAGTGGAAGAAATGGAAGAGATGGAGGCACAGGAGATAAAGTATGCTTCTTAAATTGGAGTGCTGACAGGGTTGAAATATTCTTTACCAAGTCAATGCAAACTGTGTGGTGCAGGTGAAAAGAACTGATAGTTATGCAATAGTCAAAACACTAGCTTACCATTCTTATACTGGGGTGAAGGTTTTCTCAGAAAAGGAATACCTTGAAGAGTTATTAATTCCACGTTTCAAACACTTTAGCCGTTTAAGAAAACACTATAAGTTTATATGCTGTAGGAAGGTATGTAACAATTTTCACGAATAATTTTGACGGAAGCCCGTGATCCGAAAAAGGTTAAATTTACTCCCAGGGGCGGTGCTAGGAATTGCGGGGCCCACTTAGAAATCTAATAGGGGGACACCGACTCTACATAACCTTTACTAACATAAAGATTTAGGGGCGTGAGTATGGTTGGTCAGAGTCTGGATTCGATAACTCAAGGTCTTGGGTTCGATCCTACATCAAGCTTGCTTTCCTCATAGTTCGATACAAGCGGCGCAATTGCGCCTTTTAGATGAAAACACCTTACGGTACCATTACCATTACATACATAATAAAATTTATGTGTTTATATTTCATATAAAAAACACATACAAACCAAAAAAAATAGTCATTTATGCTTGGTATAAAAAATTTACTCCTATTATTTTTATAAGAATATTACATTTTTTTACTTATATTTCAATTTAATTTTTTGAGATATAATTCTAATTTTTAAAATCCTCTTTCAAAAATGTTCTAAGACCTCAAGTAATAAAAAACTAAATTTTAGAACATACATTTTTAGATTTTGTTTGGCTCTCTGTAAATATTAACAATTTCATGTGATTTTAAAATTTTAGAGATTAAATTTCCTTTTTGAAATTTGAAGCTGTAGAAAACTTAAATGTTTAAAAAAAGTTGCAAAGTGAAAAAATTCGCCATGCTAGGGAGGTGACATAACGATAATTTACTAAATTCACCATGCATAATAGAAAGATTATCTCACTTTTCATTTTACGTTTTAAGTAATATTTTGTACCTCATATAATACAGAAAAAGGTCCACAAAATAGTCGCGGTAGCACAATAATTTTTCATAAATAGCTGCTCAATTCTGTTAAAAAATTGAGAGGGATACAAATTCACATATTCAAATATACTCTGAGGCTTGACAAGTTCAAAATTAAACGTTCGCAATTAATTTTTAACGTGTTTATTTCTATCCTCTATCTATATTATAATACTCTAGCGCAGGGATGTGCAATGCACCCTTTTTTCGGATGGGCCAATTTTAAATACCGTTATTGGGCCGCTGGATCTTAATTTTTGAAAAGTTTAAAACCAAAAATGAATAAGAAAAGTACGTTACTGTTTTATATTCTAAGAATGTTAAGCTGCGAAGCACTTAATCTGCTTCTTTGAGAATTTTTGATATTTTGCAAAGAAGAAAATAATACAGAGCAAATTTTTATTAAAACAGAGTCGCAAATCTTTGGATTTTTTTGGAGGCTGTATTTTTTAATGATTTTAACTCAAATTTTTTTTTCTTTTATTTAAGTTATATACAAAAATATTTCCAAAAATGACTTCAAAAATGAAATAGATGTCATGGTGAGGGCATTAATGCCACGAAAGCGAAGGAGAAAATAAAAAATTAAGAACAAAACTACTTTAGAAGGGATGCAGCATTTCACACTCCTGGAAGGAGATTAAGGGGCCGATCGCTTTGTCTCATTTCAAATGCATCCCCACTTAGTCATCTACCAAAAATTTTTGTTCTACGTAAATATGCCATTTGAATTTTCTCGTTTATAATGTTGTACATTTAAAAATTATTATTAATTTGTAAATATTTAGTTTAGTAAACTATTATATCAATATTGTGTGACATAATAATATGAATATAATGGAAAAACAATCAAAACATGTCGAAAGCGATTTACAAATAGCGATTTTCTTTACATTTCTCAGTTTTCCAAATTACACATATATACCTATTTTCAAGTATGCTGAATTCAATGATGATATTTATTTTCTTTGAAAATGGATTAAAGCCTGACAATAAGCGATTTAATGGCTATTTTCCTCAAATACCTTAGTTTTCTAAATAAATAGATGTTTACACAATATATACCAGTATGTTGAACTCAGTGGTGATGCTTATTTTGTTTAAAATGAATTAAAAGCTGTCAAAAAGTCATTCAAAAACCCCTTTAAGTAATCAGAATTTAATGATTATATTTTATTGTGTGGAAATACATCAAACCTGTCAAAAAAGATTTTAAACTGAGAATAAATTAATGAAATAATTTATTTTAAATAAATCATAAAAACTTTAAAGTTCAAAAAAATTTCGAAAAAATTTATTGTATATTATGAAAAAAATACTTTACACATAATTTATTTTACGATATAATTTTTCGTCCTATTTCCTAAATATAAGCACGTGTTTTATAATAGAAAGTGAAAAATTTTGCTTTATCCCAACAAGAAAATAACTTTTAGAATGACGAATTATAAGTCCCTTATTTCTGCAATAATAGCAGAATCTTGTATTTCGAGAGTTAATTATACAAACAGTCATTTTTAGACTAAAGTGTTTTACTTGAAAATCAAACTGTAAAAAAACTTACAGTCTGCTATGTTAAAAACAACAATGCATACAATTTAGATAAAAGCTCGATTCCCAGTTTTAAGGGATTTGCCTGCCTTCGGTTTAAATCATGATTTATACTAAAAATAATCATAGAATTCACCCTTGATGTATCTATAAGTTAACTAAATGCAGTAATTGTCCTTTTCTAGTCCTTCGTAATGTTGAATAACTTTTAATTTTTTGATCAACTATATTGGTATCCCCTTTTGAAAAATCATATTGTTTAAAGGCTATACCAAAGTTTTTGTTATACGTACATACTTATGTCTATGTGTCACGTTATATATCCCTATTTAATTGTCTCGCCATACGTCGCAGCATATCTTTTTATTGTCGCTTGGTATTCCCCTATATCTCTTTCATCTATTTTAGTGTCGCGACTGTCGCTTTATATTTTTCTATTTTATTTGAGTCGCGATACGTCGCAGCATATCTTTTTGTTGTTGCTTGGTATTTCCCAATATCCCATTCATCTATTTTAGTGTCGCGACTGTCGCTTTATATTTTCCTATTTTATTTGTGTCGCCATACGTCGCAACATATCTTTTTATTGTCGCTTGGTATTTCCCTATATCCCTTTCATCTATTTTAGTTTCGCGACTGTCGCTTTATATTTTCCTATTTTATTTGTGTCGCCATACGTCGCAGCATATCTTTTTATTGTCGCTTGATATTTCCCTATATCCCTTTCATCTATTTTAGTGTCGCGACTGTCGCTTTATATTTTCCTATTTTAATTATGTCGCCATACGCCGCAGCATATCTTTTTATTGTCGCTTGGTATTTCCCAATATCCCATTCATCTATTTTAGTGTCGCGACTGTCGCTTTATATTTTCCTATTTTATTTGAGTCGCCATACGTCGCAGCATATCTTTTTATTGTCGTTTGGTATTTCCCTATATCCTATTCATCTATTTTAGTATCGCGACTGTCGCATTCTAACTCTAAAATTAAGCACTCTTTCAGTTTTGCTAACTCTAATTCTAAAGATAAGCAGTGTCCAATTTTCCCAACTCTAACTCTAAGTTTAGGCACTCTTCTAATATACCTAACTCTAACTCTAATTTTAAGCACTCTTCTAATATACCCAACTCTAACTCTAAAATTAAGCACTTTTCCAGTTTTCCTAACTCTAACTCTAAAGATAAGCAGTTTTCCGATTTTCCTAACTCTAATTCTAAGTTTAAGCATTCATATTATATTTACCTAACTCTAACTCTATGTTTGAGCACTCTTCTAATATACCTAACTCTAACTCAAAGTTTGAGCACTTTTCTAATTTACCTAACTCTAACTCTAAAATTAAGCACTCTTTCAGTTTTCGTAACTTAAGTTTAAGCGCTCTTCTAGTATACCTAACTCTAACTCTAAGTTCAAGCACTCTTCTAATATACCTAACTCTAACTCTAATTTTAAGCATTCTTCTAATTTACCTAACTCTAACTTAAAGTTTAAGCTCTCTTTCAGTTTTCCTAACTCTAAATTAAAGTTTAAACACTATTCTAATTTACTTAACTATAACTCTAAGTTTAAGCAACCTTCTAATATACCTAACTCTAACTTTAATATCAAGCCCCCTCTTCCAGTTTTCCTTACTCTAACTTAAAGTTAAAGCACTCTTCAAATTTAACTAACTCCATCTCTGAGTTCAAGTACTTTTTCAGTTTTCCTAACTCTAATACTAGGATTAAGCACTCTCCTATTTATTTCTAAAACTAATACTAAGATTAAGCACTCTTCCAGTTTTCCTAACTCTTACACTAAGTTAAGACACTCTTCGATTTTTCCTAACTTTGACTCTAAATTTAAGCAATCTTCTAATTTACCTAGCTCTAACTCTGAGTACGAGCACTCTTCCCGTTTTCCTAACTCTAATTCTAAGTTTAAGCACTTTTCCAATTTACCTAACTCTAACTCTGAGTTTAAGCACTCTTCTAGTTTTCCTAACTCTAACTCTAGGTTTAAGCACTCGTAATTCAATCTTATTTTAACTTAGACTTCACAATTAATCACATTTCTAACTTTACCAGTTCTAATATCAGTTAGTTTTTCAAAATCAATCACTCTAACATGAAATTTTTTTAATTTCTTGACATTATTATTTTCACTATTTTTTCACTTTACTAGCACACTTTCATCATCACTTTCTCTAAAACAAAAATATATTCCATTCAAAAAAATTCTAACTTAATGGGTTGTTAAAATTTTAAAACTTTCGTTTCAAAATTTCAAAATCATACTCTTTTCGTTGAAATATACTTCTTTTAATCCAATCAAAACAAAAAAATGATTTAACAGAATAAAACAATTTATTAACGTTAATTAATACTTCGTATGCGCTACTCAGAAAACTTTTTACAATTTAAATAATTCAATAAGAAATAAAAAAATATAGTTCTTATATCACAATCCATTTTTCGAGTCATATACTTGAATGCATTAATTCCACTATTAAATGTTTCGCAAGCTTCAAAGTTAATTCCTTTGAGGTGATTGAATTTTTCTAAACGTGAATCAAACTCGCAATGTACACTATCTAATTTATACTCTTTTTTTCTATGCTTTTGGATATGAAATGGATCAACAATCATATCCAATGAAGTCCAATTTTTTGCTCTATTATCTTGTTTTTTGTTTACCAAATTTTGAATATAAGGCTTCAATTTACAAGCATTGTCGTATACTAAGCAAGTTATTTTTTCTGGAGTAGGCTTTTCACCAAAAACATCAAATAAAAAAGTAAAAACATTATTAACACTTGCTGATTTCATGATTTCTTTGAACCCTACAACAATTCCACAAGGTTTCAATAAAAAAAGCATTCCTTCGGTTCTTTTATATAATTTGGAATAGTTTTTTGCTTCTTCTTGTGTACGATGTAACGAATTAGAAAAAAGACTTTTTTTGTATGCTTTTCACAGTAATATGATGCGTTTCTATACTGATTTCCCTTCAAAGGAGAATTGCAACAGTCAATACCATCATCCAAAACACCACAAACTGTTAGCCAAAGCTTTTGGTTGCCATCAACTACACAAACTTTATTTGAACAACCTTTATTATCAGATTCATGCTCTTTCCATATATTAAAAAACTCCTTGATACAGTCGTGAATACTTTGACAAAACAATTTCAAATCAAAACTTCCGTCATTTTTTCTTGGCCATGGAACTTCGAAAGAATAGCAAATCAAGTAATTAAAAACGAAAAAAGAAATTTCTATATTTTCTAATAAGTTAAGATTTTCTTTCAAGTTATACTTTTCCTTTAAAATATCTGTACATCTTCTTTCCTAAACATACTAAAATTCTAATTTCTTCCAAAATTTTTCTGGAAAAAACAATTTTTTTAGACAAATAAAAAAATGAGAAATTTTTCTCATAAATTCTTTTTCCTTTTTCCTATCTTTAAAACATTTTTTTGAACAAAACTTGCAAGAATACATATAATTAATAATTTTTTGAATGCCATTTAAAGAAATGAAATTTATTGATGACTTGTTAACTCTCATTTTTCTGTCACAACAAATATACTTTTGAGGCACAATCATTAGGTTTCTTTCAACATTAAACGCACTACGCACTACACGTTCTAATTTTGATCAAAGTCTTTCTTAACTGTGATAGAAAGAATATTGCTTTCATCTTTGTTTTGATTTTCTATAGGATTTGATTCTTTTATATATATAGCGATCACGGTTAATAAAGCCTTCAGGCACATCGTCAAACAGTATGAAAGCATTATATAAGGAAAAAAAAGATAACTCCATTTTTATAATCTAAAAAAAACAAACAAATTTATATAACAACTAGGCTAGCAAAGTTTTATGCATAAACATATCGAATTACTCTACTCAAGACAATTCGAAGATCTCCGTATACAAATATACCTTAAAACAAAAGAGTTTCACGTATACAAATTTATAAAATAGATAAGAGTGTTTTACGTATGAGTCTTATTTGAATTTTTTTGAAAATATTGTACTTGAATAAGTTTGAGTGAAAAAAAGGGAAATTTTACCCTTTAGCCTGTTAGATAAAAAATTAACTCTTTTTATTTATTATAGTCTCAACATTTTTTTCTTCAAAAAAAGCTCCATAACTTACTGTCAAATTACTGTACGGTATTTACATGTAAACTTATTGAAATACCATTTATATAGTTACAAAAAATTGATGAAACATCAAATGCTAATTTAAATTTAGATATTTTCATAGTAATTGTATTTCAAATGTTAAAAGTATATTTGCATGTATAACTATCAATATTTTGAATTCTACTTTTAACTTTACAATTATAAATTCAAAAATAGAAGAAATTTCAATTTTACTAATAAAAAAGTTGAGATTAATACTTATTCAAACTTATTTAACTATAAATCCAAAAGGATACACACTTTTAATTCAACTAAGTTAAAATCTAACATTAATGACACTTCTAAATCCTCAAACATAAAGCCCACAAAAATTAAACGTATAATTTACTGATATTTTGCTCAATCAAATTAACAATTTGGCAAACTCAATAAAACTTTCTACTTCTCTTTAGCTCCTTTAATAAATAAAATAATAATGAAATTTTCAATGACATTAATACCACTTCAAATTTTACCATCTTTCAATCATTTTTTCAACTCTCTTATTTATAACTTTAAAATCAATCACACATTCAAACATATTACTTATAACTCTAAATTTAATCTGACTTTCAACTTTACTTATTCTGAGTTATGAATCAAGCATATAGCTAACTTTATTCAATTTAACTCAAAAATTAATCACAAAAAAGTTATACTAAATATTTTAAAATTATTACAAAGATAATAGTCAAAATATCAAATTCAATAACTACAATAATAGTTATTAAACTCTTACATACTCTTACTTTAAGCAATCAATCAAAGTTCTATCTTATTTTTAAAAATATTTCAATTATATAGTCTAAAAGAACACCTTCCTAAACATACTAAAATTCTAAATTCTTCCAAAAAATTTCTGGAAAAAATAATTTTTTTAGACAAATAAAAAAAAGTTTAAGCCTTTAACATCTAATTAATTTTAATCCAATTATGCCAAAACAAAAGTCTAAAATTTAAAAAACTATATTATTACAAAAAAGTTATTTTTAATATAAACATAATTTTCAAAAAAAAAAGCAAGTTGTTCAGAAAGGCATAGAAAAATTTTTTTGTTAAATAAATGAAACAAAATTTAGTTATAATGTCTTAGAATCAATTTCTCTGCAGAAATATCCACTTTATTATGTCATTATTGTACTTCGAAGCTAGTATTTCGACATGAGAGTTCTGTATAAGTTCGAAAAAAAGTTAATTAAAAATTTCAAAAAACAAAATTTCAAAATTGAAAAAATTCTATAATACAGCACAAAAGTATGGTTCAGAAAACAATAATTTCCAAGAAAGAAAAACAAAAAGCTATCAGTTAAAATTTATGTAGAAAAACTAGGAAGCATTTCAATGTATTTAAAAAAATTATATAGTTTCTGAGAACAATTGCTTAAATGTATAAACAGCTAACTAATGCTATCTCATTACACTACTTCAAATACAAAAGAAAAAAGTTCTCAGGCAAAGATTTATTTCAGCAATTTTAAAATAAAATATTACATATAGTAAAATTGCTATAAAAAATACAAAGTTAGTAAATGAAAAAGTAATACAATTTTCTAGAATAATAATTTAGCAAGATTTCAACTAACAAAATTAAATCAAAATATATAAGTTTCGACATTTGCATCTGGTGAAGGACATAAGTATAAAATGAAACAAAAATTTGAGTGAACTCATCAATCATATTGTACAAACAAAAAGTTTTATCACGCAATATAAAAGCTTTTTAAAATGAAGTTTCATTATATAATCCTAAAGAATTGTAAATAGCTAATTTTTCAAGGTAGTTAGCATCTCCTTCAGATGGAATTTTTCTGACAAAAAATCTTTGCCCATCAATCACGATTTCTTCACCAAAATCAAAATAGAGCAAGTAATTCCACCATAACAAACCCCATTCTTTAACTTCTTTACATGAAATTGGTCTAGGATATTTTATATGTTTGATAAAATAGGAGAAACTTGTTTTTTCTTCAGTAAGCAGAAAAGCCCCACTCTTAGATTTTCGAATAAAGCAGCATATATCATGAAACTTCAAATCTTTCAAATCATTTTTAATACTCACATCAATATTTTTGTTTAAAAACACTACTTGATACATTTCCAAAATATAGACTATATAAGACTCACCCCTATTCATATCTTGCCCATTGACCTCAAATTTCAAAAGTTTTGCAAAGATGAAGTGTTAGTTTCTGTAATAAAGTCATTTAACTGTCTCAAAAGGCTAAAAATGCCAGAAATGGTTAAAAGTTTCTGAGGGGCCTTTCTATAAAATATTTTGGTTAAACTGCATTCTTTATCATCATCTATTTTTGATGATAATCTTAAAAGATAATTTTTAAAATGTTCTTTTGCATGTTCGTTCAAATTAAATACGACATCATCAGTATTTTTACTAAAACTATATAATTCTCTCAAACTTTTAATAATTTTTTCTTTTAAACAATTCAACTCCTCCAAGTCAATTTCACTTTCATTTTGAAAAATGCCATCAAAAAATTTTAAAGGTTTGGACCTTGAAAAGAAAAATCTTGGGAAAAACCCATTCAAGATGTTTTTTTCGTTTTTTGCATACTCAATAAATATTTTAGGCTGCGAAAAAACCTAAAATAGAAACTATAAATTTCAGACCTATCTAAGTTTTTCATGAAATTTGAAAATTCCTCATTTAAAACAATCGCACATTCATTATTTTGTTTCAAAGTTTGCATCCAACCTAAAAAAATATAAATATAAAACTAATAACTTTTTCATAAAAAATATTACCTGCCAAAGTTCCATCATCAACTGGTGATATCAAGTAATTTTTAGTTCTCCTAGAAAATTTCGAATAATACCGTTGATTTCAGACTTGCCAGTGCCACTTTGGCTGATTATTATCAAAGTATACATTGCAAAAGGAGCTGAGAGCATTTGTTTGGAACAATAAACTGTGAACTGTTGAGAAAGAAATCCAATAAGGGTCAAAAAACCGGACATCAAGGAAATTGAAGAAACCCTCAATAATTTTGCTTTTCCTTCAACAAACTTTGAAAAAATTGGGGGAAGAAAATCTTTTGAATTTACTTCTATTTCAAACATGCTAGTCATTATCCGTAATAAAATTGTTTTCGATAGTTAATATCTATATGTACTGATAATTAAAAAAATTAACTAATATAAATTTTTGATGTTAAAAATAAAATACAACTACACCACTTCTACATTTTTAAAGATAAAATCACTACAAAAATACTGTGTTTCTCAAAGTGAACTAGCTACTAGAAATTGAAAAACTTTTTTTGACCACGTGATTTTTTCCAAAATCTGAGCAAAATTTAAGAAACGAAGAAAAAAAGTTAGACTGTCATAGCTTAAAATGGGTTTGATATCAAACGAGTATAGATGGAACCTGGAGTGTCACTACAAATATATAGAATAAATTATTTTTTTGTGTCATAATTGGAAAAAATAGGGTGCAGGCAATAAAACTTTCAATAAATGGCAAATTTTTAGAATTCTTCCTAAGTTTTGCAAAGACATCAAAAACTATTTAAGTCTAAAATTTATGAGATTTTACAAAATTAATTTATGTATTATGAGTTCATAAAAGTGTACATACCAAAAATCAATTCGTGTTTTCAAATTAAATTTTCCCTACGACACATTGTGCTTTTCAAAAAACATCTTAATTTTTTAAACTTTTAAAATAGGTTTAAAACAAATAAGCTTCAAGCACAAAAAGAGATCTTAAATTTTTCACATTTAAAGCAATGATTACAAAAAGATTCAAAACCTTTCTTTTAAAGATCAAAACTTTAAAGTTGGTGAATTAATTTGACAAAATCAAAGCTTACAACAAATGGTTCAACATAAATAAAAAAACTAAAGCTTAGAGAGTTACTGAATAATAAAATCTGACCGTGTCTAATGAGTGATCAAAATGCTTTACTTCTCTCAAGAAATAACCTTTAAAATAATACAATATTTACCCAAAACTGAAATGAAGAACTATAGCGAGGAAAATAATAAGAAAGAAATCAGAGAGTTTGCAATGGAAATGTGATTCGAAGAAAAATATGATATCAAAGATTTGAGGAGATTTTAAGTAAAATAAAACGAAGCATATCTCTCTAAATATCAGATATTGGTGAACAATCGCGTCCATTATCAGATATCGGTGAACAATACCTATCGCTATCAACATAAGAGCCTATAAAAGTCATGTGCATTTTTATCACGATCATTTTTCACAACGCTATTATTATTTTTCATCAATAATAACATATAAAGCTCTCATGCAAATCTACTGATAATGCAAACGCTTCATATACGTACAAGTTCACTTATATACTAGCTTTACGAACATGTGCCTGCATATACACGGCTCTGTATACGGTGAATATTTATTCTTCCATAACCAGTACATCTATATATTCAATTGTTTATTATCCATAAGCAAGATTATCAATGTCAATTTGACATGATTGACAATTCATATAATGTTTTGTTTCGTGCTATTCAGCGACACACATCATTCGACATATTCTATATTTTAACAAGGCGACACTGCGACAGCGACAATTATCGCAGAAAACACCAAACTCAATTTCTTTGGTAGATGAGTGTGTTTAAAATCAGCAGATTTTTTCCGTCATCTTTTTCGAGATCTTCAATAATTTTAATTTCTTCTGGAATTTCTTTATTTTCGGATTAATCGTTCTTATGGCAGTGATGCCTTGAGATTATAACCATTCAACTAGATCAACACATGTGTATAATCTGTCATATGTCAAATTACAACCACTAAGTGGTGTACTTTTATTCAACCTCATAATCATAGATTTAACTATTAGAAAAGTTCCTTTATATAACCAGATCCAGACCCACTTTTGGGTTTTCCTGCAAAACAAATATAGAAAAAAAGTGTATCTAACGGCATTAATAGATTTAAATATAAGATCGTAATTGATGTTTTTTAGTGTTAAAAACATTCAATTGAATCCCTACTCTAGAGGCATATAATGTTAACTGATTGATAAAATGAATCTTTTTAGACTCCTAGCAGAAGAGAAAAATTGACTTCCTACTTTTGATCAAAGTAGCGGCAGGTTTAAATAATTGTGTCCAAGTAATTCCATCAATTAAAACAAATCTATATACCCATATAACTCATCATTTCATTTTTTGACAACTATGATTTATTTTTTCAAAAATATCATAACCATTGCATTCCGCATACCCGAATTGGATAAGTTAGGATGAAATTGATTGCAAAAAACATATGAAATCTGATAACCAGTGAGGGGGAGGGAGGAGCTTTACGCCCAGCACTTGAGCGGGCAAATTTTATCCAGCACAATAGGGTTAAATGGTTCTTTGACAGTGTTTGATTGATTTCCATACAAAATCTCATCATTAAAATCAGCATACTTAAAAATAGGAATATATGTGTACAAATATATTTATGAAAGCTACGCTGAAATTGATTTCAAAAAGCATATGAAATCTGAGAAACAAAGGGGGCCCCTTTACGCACCCTCTCCCAGCACTTGTGTAAACAAATTTTGTCCAAGAGTAATACGGTTGGTTAAACCGGATTGGTTCAGAAACATAAAAATATCGGGTTAATCAAGAATTAGCTCTTTTTTGTTCGTATTTTTCTTAGTTATATCAAAATATAAAACATAAAGATAGTGATTAAAAAAGTCATAAATTTGCGCTTGTTTCAAAATTTTCTTTATATTTATTTCTTCACTGTTCAACTTGATAAGTTCTAGTATGTATAAAGAAGGATAAATCATATTTTAAAGAAAATTTATACAACCTTTGTAATATTTCTTGTACTACATATCTTGATAAATCTAAATTTTCTTCTTTCAGAAAGTGGTTTTAATGAAGTCTCTTCTTCATCGTTTTCCAAAAAGCTTTCGAATAAGTGTTTCCCATGTTTCATCTTTTGCATTGAATTCATCAATTTCTTCAAATTCATTTCCAAGAACTTTATTAGATACATCTTTCATTGTTAAATCTGCTTCATCATTATCACATTCCATTTCTTCAGTATTCTCAAATCTAAAACCATATTGCACAAAGCAGTTTGCAAAGGTCCATTTTGCAATATTGTTCCATGCATATTTGATTCAAAGATGGAGTCTAAAATTGTTACTGTTTTTATCAAACTTGATACAGAGTCTTCAGAATCTATTTTTGCCAGTGAAGGAGTCATCAAAATTTTCTGTATCAACTATACCACTGTCAAGAGGCTGAATACTAGCAAAAGTGTTGTCAGACAAAAATTTAAGTTGAAGATGCGAAAAAATATCCTCACAGCCGTGACATGTTACGTTGTATTTTTCTCTTTTCACGTTTCATTTTTAAATTTAAATCATAAAGCAAACTCTTGAATAAAATACGTGACACCCAACTCTTCTTATTCGCTTTATAATTGACAGGCAAATCTTTTATCTTGATATTTTTGAAGTAACGTGGTTTTTTAGCTTTACCAACAACAAAAGGCGTGTGTTTTCGCCATATGCATTACAAGCAAGTAAGACGAAAATGATCCTTTGTTTACAGATTTTATTTTCAAATAAGCACTCACCTTTTTGAGCAAGTGTCTTTTTTGGTAAACCTCTGAAGAAAAGTGCTGTTTCGTCGCAATTAAAGATGTTTTTCATGTCATAGTCTGCAGAGGAACTCTTTCAATCCATTTATCTTCCGCACTTTCATCTACGCTATTTTTTCACGACAAATCGTATAGGATTTAACGGAAAATCTAGACTTCCGAGAAGAGGAGCCGCCTGTTAGAAGGCTTGAAATATTTTCATATAATTTTTCAGCAAGCTCTGTTGTTTTTACTTTGATGAGGCCTTGAAAGAGTTTGGGACGGAGTGTTTGTAATCATTTAAATAATATAGCATTTTAATTTTGGAATTTACATTTACATTTACAAAATCACTTTTTCTTTGAATTAGAATTATTACATCAAGATAAAGCTTACTTTTTTAAGAATAAATATATAAGTATGTACTTTTGGAAGTTCATAATTTTCGCTTAAATATTTTTGTGTAGGCTTCACTTGCTTTTCAAATTTCTTGATTATTTGAATCTTTTTTTATTAAGAGTCAATTTAATATGAGCGGGTTTTTTTTTGTCAATTTTAGACATTTTAATACATACAACAGCATCTCGTTGTAAAATTTGTATACATATGCACCGAATGAGAAAATAAACCTTTTATTTAATGAATATGGGGGATTGAAAATCCGTCTGAGTGACTTAAAACATACGCGGATCAGGTAGAAAGAAAAGGATGAAGTGATGCTAAGAAGAATAAAACTAAAAGAGAGTACGAGTAAATGTCATTCACCAGTTTGAGTGATAATAATAATGCAATTTCGCATCATTTGCTATACCAATGTTCACTCTATTTCAAAGTCTGATAAGAAAATGGCTCACTGTATTTTTTGAAGTGCACCTTGCATAAAGTAAAATCAATATTATATATCGCTTCTGCAACGTGAAATGTATTATACGAACTTTTGAAATTAAAAAAATATATCTTAAATACGGTTTAATGTAATAAAATTCATCTGCAATCAGATAATAGCCTAATCCGATTTTAAGGTTTTTTGAATCTTAACCATGAAAATTATCAGGTTTAGTGAAATATCCTGTTTATTCAGTGTTCGCTTAATAGAATTTTGACTGATAAATTTTTTTAAAATTTAAAATTTTTTGCAAGGGTATCAAAGGAAATATGGGAAGCATTGGTGCAATCGGAGACTCTGGTTATCAAGGAACTTACGGCCTCAAAGGCAAGATAGGAAAAAGGGGCAACATAGGACCAAACGGCTCCCCTGGAAGAAAAGGCATGGCGGGATTGGATGAGCTTTGTGAGTGCAGAAGAAGAAAACGCTTTTCAAGTTTTGGAAGCTCCACTTACATTCGTTTTGGCAGAGATACGTGTTCTGGATCAGCTCACCGCATTTATAGAGGTACTCTTAATATTCCTTTCTTTTATGATCTAGTCATATAGGCAGTGATTTTTTAGAGAAATGTATTCGGCGACCAAAATTTTGATTGGCGCTAATATATTATCTGGGCCAAAAACAAAATTATACACCAGTAGCTAAAATTCAAAATAAAGAAATCTAAAAAGGGTGTCAAAACAGAAACTTGATAGAAAAAATGAATAAAAAACACAAAATATTTAAACATAAAATAATTAACATTCAAAAAAATTTGATTTAGATCTTTTAAAATGAATAATCAAACATTTAAGGAATCACAGCAAGTGGAGGATCTATATTCACAGGTAGTGGAGGAAATTACTTGTGTCTCCCCGACGATAAACAGAACAACACCGCACAACAATGGACATCAAAATCAAAAATATTTGGCGCAATTTTCTCATCGAAGATGCCCCAACAAAGAGGCTTTTTAGTGCCGTGTGCTGTTTGCGTGATCAAAAGAAATTCCATTTTTGTATTTCCGGGAATGCACAAATGCCCGGAAGAATGGAGAAAAGAGTACAACGGCGTTTTAGCTTCTAGTCAGGCGAAGAATTCACGAAGTGCATACGTTTGCCTTGACACCAAACTACAATTGAAGGATGAAATGAATAGCATCTACTTTTCTTCACTGTTTCCCGTTGAATTCAACTGCAACGATCACTTAGCCAAAAACTGCGTCCCAGGAAAAAAATCGTATTCATTGCATTGCATTGTATGCTCAAAATAAACGAAAAAAATTATATCCCTTTTTTTTAAAGTAAGTGCGCAGTGAGCATTTTAGTGTCTAGCATTATTGCTTTTCAAGATGAAAATTGAATTTCTCCTATTTTTAAAAAATTTAAATATTTGCTCCCTAAGAGTTTAATACAGTAGCTAAAATTTCTACAAGGCCATCTCTTCTTCAGTCTAAAATTTAAAACTCTTTTATTGTGCTTGAATATCTAGTTATTTAATTTCTGATGATTTTGTATTTAATTTAAAATTTTCTCTACTAAAAATGGCCATAATACTAATTTATACCTCCCTATCTATTTTCCTCCTTTTTATTTAGAATTCCTCACTCTGCCTTCTACTTTGAGAATAGCTCAAACGAAGGTCTTTTCGAGATATAGTAGTCACATCTTTGCACGATCTGTTCAGGATATCTAGGATATGACAATAACTTCACTGATAAAATTGATATCGGAATTTTCAACCAAAAGAAAATATATGTAACATTGAAAATACTTAGCACATTTTTTAAAATAAATCAAAATTAAGAATACAAAATTATTACAAAAAGATATTGAATCTTAATTTTTTTATTTGTGTGCAAAGAAGATGATATTAATTTAAAGGAGGCATACACTAAAGTTAGTTAGAATTTGTGTGGTTTGAAGAGTTGATATTAATCTTATAAGGAGGCATAGAACACGTTTAGAAGTGTACTTGAAAAAATTAAAATGCAATGCCTCTATGTTGTTTAAAACATGACATTTTTCAAAAAAAATTAGATTTTTGAGGATGAATTCATATTGATACTTGAAAATGATAAAATTAAATATTTTATAACTTTTTAGCTATTTAGATGAATTAAATTTGAAAATAGTATTTCATTAAATTTTTAGTAATTTTCAATTAGAGTAAATTTTTTAGTTTATTACTAATTTTTTTATTTCAATTTATTTTTAATTCTACAATTCTTAAAAAAATGAACTTAAATTTAAGAGAGCTTAGATAAATATATAAAAGATAAAACCAAAAATCCTCTTTTTTCAAACTTTTTAGATGAATTCAATTTTTATTTTTTAATTAGAGTTAATTACTTAAGATTTCCAGTTATTTTTAATTCTACAGTTCTTAAAGAATTTTTTTAGTTTTTTGGAAAGCAACTTTCCATTAAAGTGTTTAACTAAATGTTTTTCATATGAAATATATCTAATGAATACAACTCTATAGGGATACTTCTATTTTTAATTTTTAATAAAAAAGTATCTCTTTAATCATTTATATTGAAAATTTTTTTTAGTAATTTTATTTCAACTAAAAATAAAAAAACTTAAATTTAAGAGTGTTAAACTTAGATAAATATATAAAAAGTAAAAAAAAACTACTTTACTGAACATTAAAAAGTGTTTGTCCATAACTAAATTCTTTTTCTCAGTCGGATGAAATGTATCTAAGGAATACAACTATTTGAGAATACTTTTATCTTAATAAAAAAGAAAATAAATGTTTCTTCAACTTTTTACATTGATTACATTTAGTGAAGCAGTTTTAAGTTAAACTAGTTTAATCTTTCAACAAAAAGCAGTATTGTTCAAAAATGTCTATTCCATTTAAATTTTTTCAAATACACTTCTATGTTTGTTGTATGCCTCCTTAAAATTAATATCAACTCTTCAAAACACACAAATGCTAACTAACTTTAGTGTATGCCTCCTTAAAATTAATAGCTTCTTCTTTAAACACACAAATGAAATAAATAATTTTTAACTTTGTGAAATTATTACTTTTTAACAATGGAGCATACATAAAAATGCCTCCATAGTTCTACACACTATGTGGTTATGTATATAAATATCATAGCCTATAAAGATTATTTTTTAAAAATTTCATTCAAAACAAAATCAAAAGTATTGTGTAATTTATTCTCAAAAACAGAACTTTTCATGATACCTAAGTACTCAAACTTTAAACAACCAATTTTAAGCTGCTTTTTCATATTAACAAAGCATCAAAAAGACAACCCTGAATTCTTTACAAAGTTTAATTTGGAATCTAGGTACTTTTGAAAAGTATAAATTGAGCTACATTTTGACGTTTACTTGAGAAAAGAAGTTATGAAAAAAAGAAAAAATTATAAACTCAAAAAGCTAAACTCGTTTACACAAACCCTAAGATTTTTTACATTTAAGCCTTTTCAAAATAATAATTTAAATTTAAAAGTTATTTTTAAAGTTTATCTTAATGTGATACAGTCGAATCATGTTTAAGAAGCCGAAAAATGGCAAATTTAAAGTTTCATGAAAATTTAAGTTATATTAATAAGCTTAGTCAAATTTTGCAACTGTCACTATATCTCAATGGTGCGTCCGTATACGTGTGGTATATAATTAATTGTTGTTGCATGCATATGCAAATTTTGCAACTGCATCACTATTTTTGGCTATTGAGTATACATCTGGTGTATACTTACTGTAATAGCTGATGCTTCTTTGATAATGGTATAATAATATACAGCCAAAGGATCTAAAGGTGCAAAAAGTTCTGATGAGTAGTGAAATTTTGTATATAAGCCTGATGAGTGTATCTTTAGTTTTACGTTAATAACTAGAAAACAAAAAAAAATTCGAAAATTTTTTCAAATCTTCTTAACATCTTCATCCGCTGATCATTTAAGTTTCAACATTCGCATCTGCAATTTTAAAACATTTTTCTTTTTTCTATATACCGCAATGTTTTTTTTGGAATTTTTCTATTTTTACTTTATCCAAAATTTTTATGGTTACGTCTTTATATTGGCATCTTCTCTCTAGATTTTTAAGGAGTATAATACTTGCGTTTGCTTAGAATAGCAATTATGATAACCGCATCCGCAAAAAAATTAGTTCTGACATCCGCATTCGCTAGGATGTCAAATTTAATATTCTCATCCGCGGATTCAAAAAATTTCACATCCAATACATCTCTAATAAGGTTAAATTTTTATATCAACATCTATGCAAAGTTTGGTCTTTACATTTTGTCGAAAAAAAGTTATAAGCGCTCAATTTTTTTACAAAAAGATATATATACAAGGCTCTCGCTTCTTCAGCGTATAAAATGCCTCCGAATCTTTGCCAAGTCATCGATAAAATGAATTCATAATTTATATATACCCTGGGGTTTATACTAATTTTTTCCAGGGGTATGGGGTGACATAAATTAAAAGATAAACTTTACTACTAATTAAATGTTTTTGTAAAAAAATAATAAAAAGATTGTAGAAAAAACTAGTCTAACACTAACTGTAAGATTTATCGTAAACACTAACTCTAACACTAATATTAATCAAAATTTCTAACGCCAAACTAACCTAACTCTAATCCTAGCATTAGTTGGATCAATAGTACTTTCAACCAGTTGGTTTTAGGCCAACTAACATTATAGAACAAATGGTACTCGACCAATCATCGTTGAACCAATCGCACCTTTGAACAAATTTGTTTTAGACCAATTTCCATTGAACCGCAAATATATTTAAGCTCGCAACATACAAGGGCGCAGATGTCAAAAAGGGTTAACCCCTTCATGCTCAATGTGTCACGAATCAACCATGAAATAAAGATCGTCTTTTTAAAGTTATATGAGAGTTCATTTAAAAAGAAAAGCAGAAGATTAATTTTTAAAAACAATACCTGAAAGGGATAACACCTACCGTGATCTTATATCACACAGACTATTTTTGGATTTTAACGGATTTTAGTTAGCGAAAAATAGATGATTTTGATTAATCTCTATTGACTTCCATTGTAAATTCGAGTTCGCCTGCGTTCCTCTACAGTAACAATAACCCAAAATGGATTAAGGTCGCTTTTTACCAAATTACTTGATGTCGCCAGATTATTCTCGCATCAAATGCATTTAAGGCCGAGAACAGTGCTCGAAATATTCTATGCAAAAAGCACCAATAGCAGGGCTTAGCCAGGAAGCAACATTTCTATTGGCGCTTAGAAGTGGATTCTCCAAAGAATATGCAGACAAATTAATTTACATATTATGGTTGTCAAGAAACTACAATATAAGAAACACCGAATGAAAAATTCGCGTATTTTTGTCACATCTCGTGTAGTCCTGACTTATACTTTCAATTATCACAAAGTTTACTTGTTTCGATTAGAAAAGATAGAAACCAAGTAGGAAAATGTTTATTACTGAAAATTAACAATCGGTGACAAGATGCTGCACGAGTAGTAAATATATAATATTTCATGTTGCTGCCATAGTAATCAACTCTTAAATGCACACTTTACTGCGAGATGTTTAGAGACTTGTAGATGGCATCCACAACTTTTTGAGTAGATGGCTGACAAGAGGATTCCAAATTTTCCGCATAAGGTAAAGGTAGATCGGCTGACGTAACGCGATAGATTGGAGCGTCCAAGTAATTGAAAACTGGACCTTTGAATCAAAAAAGAGGAGTTACTTTTTAAGACGATTTTTCACAAAGATGAACTCAAATGGTATCCTGACATTTGGTCGAAGGACAGTTAGCCAAAAAGTAGTGGCGTACATACAAGCGTGGGCCTTGTCTTATGGGGAAGGGGACAAGTCCCCCTCATTTTTTGGTAGGAAAGGACCTAAAGAAATTCTTCTTCCCTAAAAAAAGTTTGATACAATATTTCTTATTCATATTTTTACATATAATAAACATTTTTGTTAAATTTATAAATTTTGGTCAACGCAAATAAAAATGTAGATTTTTTCGAAAATAAAATGATTTTTGAGAAAGAGAATGAATATTGTACGCTTATAAGCTAGAAAATTTCTCCCTCACATTTTCAATACAAACACGGCCTTTGCATACATGTATAATTTTTATTTTTTTTTGGCAGAATTGTTTTCAATTTATACTTATAAAAATTTTGGTAGGTTTTGAAAATATTTCCCAATTTTGATTATATTTTACCATTGACAATAATTTTTTTTTTCATTCAAAATATCTTTCAAAAATTTCAGATATTAAATAAAAGTTATTTTCTGAATTTGACTATATTTTTTCTATTAAAAATAAATACAATTTCTTTTCATTCGGGTTACCTTACATATATCCCTCAGGCCAAATGTCCGGTTGCAAGTTTCTATGTAATAATAGAATTTTTTAATATTAATATCTTTATAACAAAATGGAATATTATTTTCCAGTGAAATAGGTAAAGAAACATTTCATAAGTAAACAATAAAAGGGGCATTCATTCATCATACCTCTTCGCGTTATTTATTTGACTCAATCATTACTACCCTGACTACCTTGGGACAAAACTGTTTCTAGGAGGAGGGGCTGGACTGGGTGATTTTTTTGCAGCGTGCAGAGCTGTTTATTGAAGAAGACGTTTTCCACCAATTTGGAAGTTGCCATGATCACTCGTATGAATATTTTTTACGTTTTCATAATAATAACAATAATATTTATTAATGTTGAAGGCTCACACCTTCTTTATCAAAAAAGAAGGCAATGGAATTAAATCAAGGTTTTGTAGCGAAATGCATAACTTATGCTGAGAGCAAAACAATTTTTTGTTTGTGCTTATTTCTTGACCATTTTCTTACAGTAATTAATTTCCTCACATATGAAAACTTAGGAACAAATTACATGTCCTTTTCTGTGAATAAAATTTTTATACTATCTCCATAAATGTATTTGATATACATTTAAAAATTTCAAATTTTCCCAAAAATGGAAGTTTGGGGTGTTTTTCCCTTTTTGGAAGAAAAAAAAGCTGAAAATAAGCATATGGTAATTTACTAGATTTAACCATCAATGCAATAAAGCATTGAGGATAAGATGGTGCTTGGCTCCTGTCACAAATAAATTTACAGACTCTAATGCATTGGCAACATCTTCACTTTCGTAATTTTTCATTATAAAAAAAATTGAAAAGAATAGAAGTGCCTGCCGTATCTCTTACTATTAAAGACCTTGTCAGTACTTTTCTTTCCTTGCCTCGTAGAATGATCAATTCAATGATCGCTTGTGTGATGAACCAAATGTGTTCTCAATTTGATCTTCTCATTCTTTGTTCTCTACTTCTCATAATATCGGAGTTACGACCACTAGTTTCACAATATAATAGTAATGTATATGCCTGGCAACACAGCGCATATATTGCTGTAGGTTTGGCAGCGCTCGGCTTTGCGTACGACACTTACTTCAGTGCAGTATCTCACATCCACAGCATTCAACTACAACATGCATTGAATAAATATCATTCAAGTAACATTTTTACATTTGATAATACATATTATATTATATCATATTTATTTTATAATAATATTATATTTATTTTATAAATATTTTAGCATTACTATGATTTATAAGAGGAATTCCAATTTAACAGACGGCAATTCTACAACGAAAGCGAAAAAAGCACTGTCGTTTGAGACAAAGATGCAAGTGATAAAACAGTATGAAGATGGAAAAAAATAAATTCTATTCCTAGAGATCTCTATCTTTCCCACTCAACGGTGTCTTCAATTTTGAAAAATAAAGATCGCATTAGAGAAGCAGTGAAGGCAGCAGTCCCCATTAATTCAACGATAATTACAAAAAATGGTGAAGAACCGATTGCTGGGAAAAGTTTATTTTTACTTGATTGGAAGATAATAGACAAAGAGGTGTGGAAGTGATGTTGCAAGCAGTACAAAGTAAAGCTAGAAGTTTATTTCGGATGTTGAAAGAACGTACAGGTAGAGAATACGCATCATTCGAATTCACAGCAAGTAATGGATGGTTTCGTCGTTTTCGAGAGCGTTATCAGGTTTATCACGTGTTGTCGAGAGGTGAGGCTGCAAACTGTTATGAGCCTGCAGCTAAAGCATTTGTGGAAAAATTTGATAAATTGATTGAAGATGAGGGATTTGCCAGAGCAAATTTTTAATGTAGATGAAATAGCTTTGTTTTGGAAGAAAATGCCAAAAGGGACTTACATTAGTAAAGAATTCTCAAGTGCACCAGGCAATTAAAGAAAGATTCATTTTATTGTTTGGTGGAAACATTGCAGGACACAAATTAAAATCTTTTCTTATTGGACTTTCAGAAAACCCACGTAAACTGAAAAACGTGAATAAGCATACCTCCCTATTTATTATCGAAGTAACCAAAAGTGGATGACACGCGCACTGTTTGAAGATTGGTTTAATAACTGTTTTGTTCCAGAAGTGCGTCAATATTGAAGTGATAAAGGCATTCCTTTTAAAATTTTATTGGTGCTTGACAATGCGCCTGGCCATCCTACTTACTTGGATGATATTTATTAATATATAAAAGTTGTGTTTTTTCCTGCTAATACTACTCCTTTCGTTCAACCTATGGACCAAGGAGTGATTTCTACCTTTAAGGCGCACTATTTGCATATTCCTTTAATCAGGCTATCGAAGCTATGGATGCAAACCCTGGCTTGACTTTGCGTGATTATTGGAAATCATACAATATTTATTACTTAATCAGGTACGTTGCTAAAGTTTGGGATTTTGTAACAGAAAAATTCATGCACGGAGTATGGAAACAGTGTAACAAGCGCTTTTTTCAAGATTTTGTTAGTTTTGATAACGAGGAAGAATTAAGCAATGTCCGAGGAAAGGTTGTGTTAACAAACGAAGAACTCCTAGAAATAGAAGAAGAAAAAAAGCTGAACAAGAAAGAACCAGTAAAAGAAGCTGAAAAAGAAGAAATACCCGAAAAAAAGTTTACTTTAAAGGAGTTATCCGAGGTCATGACTATGATAACGCTAGGCTACAAAAACTTGAAAGCATGGATCCAAATGTTGAACGGTTTGCCCGAATAGAAAGAACTATGCAAGAAACAATGAGGTCGTACAAAAATTCACGAAGAGAAGAAAAAACATATGATACAAACTAAATTGAGCAAGTTTATAAGGAAAACCCCCATGTCTGCCTCATCCACTATCGATGCCTCTATTCCTTCTGCATCCCACAACGCTCCTATCACCTTCTCTTGTGAGGCCCTTCACCCTCTTGCTATGCCCAACTCACTGTCTGATCTTTCTCTCGATTGTACGCATCAAGAAATTGTAGATAACATACAACCAGGCACCAGTGAACTTTAAATTTATTAAAAATGTTTTGTTATAAAATTGATAATAATTAAACAATAAAGAGCTTTTATATAAAAAAAATTCAATAGAAAAGGTAACTTGAAAATGCAATAGATTGATTTCGTATGATATGAAGTATAACCCTTGTGTTGGCCATTTTGAATGCTATCCGACTTACGACCGGTTGGTCGGAACCGATCTCTGTCGTAACTTGGATATTAACTGTATAGTTTCCATGTATTGTTGATCATTGCAGATAATGTCCATGAAAAATAGGATCACCACAATTTTTAGAGCGTATTTTAGTTTTGCATGCAGAGATATTTTTGTCTACCACTGCCATAAAACTATTATTATATTCTTCTATACAATTTGGAAAAAGACCCTTTTATAAAAGAACATGGTTCCAGCCAATACACGTTTCATATGTCAGAATCTGGTTTATTGTGATTCCCTGCACATCATTATTACACCTTAATTTTTTATTTAGTTTTACATGATAGTAAAAGCGCTCCATCTCTTCGATTTTGGCTTATTGTAGTTGTAAAACCAATTTTTAGTTTCAAAAGCTCGTTGCATAATTTCACCCCGTCAAAAAATTATAGCGATATATTTTGCAGCCCTCACCTCTTTTGGCAAAACAATAAAAACACATCTGCGCCTTGACTTAGATTAGAAGCAATCGTTTGTGTATCTTTCACACAATAAGGAATACCACAAAAGCAACTTTGTGAGATTTCTTTTCTTTTACACTCACTTTTTATTGTAATTCTAAACCTTCTCTGAAAACACGAGCCTGTAAATGAACAACATCGGTTTACACGTTTTCTCCTTCTTCAATTTTAGGGTTTTGATTGGAAAATATTCTGAGAGTTCAAAAGGTGCCTGAATATTTATTGAAGCGTTTTCAAAGAGGACTTCATCGTGAGTTAAATTTTCAAAATTAATTAATTCACATATATCCTCACTTGCTAATCAAAAATATTATGATTTTTTAATTATTTTTATATGTATACAAATTTTCTTTAATTTTTATTTTAGATATACTTTTTAGTGTAATATTCTCCGAAAAGTGATAAATCATATAGAGAAATATTAAAAAAAAAGTACACATATAAGGTATTACCTTAAAAGATTATGTAACATATGCCCCCCTTCACAGAGACTAAATAGAGAGACAACTTTTCTCTCTTGACATGTCTTTATCAAATCAAAATAATATATAAAAAAATTCATAAGCCTAGCTTCAAAAGTTATGTTAGAATGACCTGTCAAAGTATACTTAGTTATGGGATAAATATGAAATCTACGAAAAAAACCCTCGTCCTCCAAATCGCTTGAAAACTATAAGTTAAAAATAGGATATTTGGACTGTGCAAAGCATCGGATGTGCGTAAATGTAACTTTTCCTATATCTGTAACGTTAAATATTTTCGTCTTTAAGTGGAATATCTCGAAAAATATAATAGATATTAATTGCAGATTCTGAAACAGGTTTAAGAAAAAGTTTTTCACCTATTCCCAGTGTGTCAATGTCATTATTTTTTAAAATTTTCTATTAGAAAGGAATTAAACATTATTTCTCAATTATTTTGCATTTAAATCTTTTCTTATGAAAAACATTTATTGAAAAATTTAAAAGTTTGTCAAAATTTATTAATTTCTTTTTTGGAAGTGCCCAACTTTGGGAAAAGTATTGATCTCTTACATTCTATCATTTGTCTATTTGTTATAAAATAAATTTGACTTATACAACACTTTAAAATATATTTGCGTATAATGATAAAAAAATTAATTGTTCACACATTCAACGCAATTATTAAAAGATAAATGATATCATTTTTGTTTAATAAGGAAACTATAATTATCGGGCACTTGTTCTATTAAGGCAGTAAACCCAGAACCATTTGCCCCACCGATTGTGAAAGTTTGCACTTCCTTGAGTAGCTCGCCTACCGGTTTACAAATCTCGCTAGCTCGTTAAGTATCAGACAAAGAAGGCCAATTTATTGATTTTCTATTACTTTCAGTTATCAACTAGACATCCTATGCTGTCCTTTTCTGGTACCTTGAATACAAGTGTAATCATTACGATTAAAGATTAACTTTTCGATAGTGATAATAACTAACGAAATTATCCATATGTAGAAGCCTGCAAAAAGCCAGCAGTACCTTATGGTGGATTTTTGTGGGTTGGCTGAAATTACACTGGTTTATCGCTGCTGCTGCGAAAGTGTAACAAAATTCTACACTTTTCCCTGAGAGTATTTGCTTTTATGGAAATACTCTCTCAGTTTGAACAAAGCTTTGTTTTGAACTAATAGATTGTACTCATATAAAGATAGTATAATCTAGGGGCTAACAACAACAACAACAACTATTATAAAATTCCGAATCCTAATAGTGAGTTGAATGAGCTTACTTTCAACGATGCGTGCCGCTATCTCTGATCCTATGCCGCACTGAGGAAACGATATTTCGCAAGTTACTAGGTGATTTGTTTTGAGTACGGAGTTGAAAACGGTGTCCATGTCTAGGGGACGGAGTGTTCGCAAATTGATCACTTCACACTCGATCCCCTTTTTTTCGAGTTGGGCAGCAGCTTCCAAGCAAAGGCCCACCGCCTTCGAAAAAGATACCAACGTCACATCCTTGCCTAAAGAAAGCATTGTGCGTTCAAAGAATGTTTTTGCGAGATGTAGCATACCTTCACGCTCTATGTGAGATTTGCCGATGGGAAGTAGGAAATCGCTTTGCAAAGCCTCGTCTGACATTGGAAAAGAAAGTCCATACATCAATTCATTTTCAAGAAACACAACTTAAACATTTGTGGCAAAAATAAGTATGTAAAAAAACACTTTTGTATAAACTTCGTATACGGACTACATGCTGGGTTTTCGGCCAATCAATAATGGAAATTAGTTTGATTGGGATAGAGGAAAAAAATTCTGTAACAAAAACCCTAAAAAAACAATATAATTGGAAATTTTTTTCTATAAATCTCCTATGTTCTAGTCCTTGTACTATTTTTATGGCTAAATTTTTAACGCCATCTATTTTCTAAGAACTTTTAGATCAGCTAACAAAAAATAGAAGCCTTCCTGGAAATAGACAAAGAAATTCGGGAGAAAAGGTTACGAGGATTGTTCACGCACAACAACAACGCAATCAAAGAAACTTTCATTCGATAACCGCATGCAATAAAACAATACCTAACAAAAATGAGTGATGAATCATTCACTCGATTTTGTTTACACCTCATCCTCTTTCATATGACATTAGAACGTGAGAACAAAACAGTTTTGACGTTGTACATAGCATATGATGCCTGAATTTTACGTTTCTGGTCTTGAAGACCCTTCTTATTTTTCTGCCTGAACATACCAAAAAGGCTTATAGAAATCACCAGCTTGCAATTTGATGTGATGAAAGAAATGATAATAGCCACTTATCCTCAAAATTTTCGAATTTTGAAAATCTCTACCATGATAGCAAAGGGAGAAAATACTTTATTGGAAGAAACAAGTGTTTGTTCTTTTCTATCATTCCGTTTGACCATGGTGATTCAGCGGCAGTTGTTTTGATAGTTATATTCAATTTGTTGCAGAGATCTCGAAACTCTTGGTTGTTGAATTCTCCTCCATTGTCAGACAGAAAAATTTCTGGACCTGCAAACATTCTGATCCAATTTACGAAATTCGCTTTAATTATTTCCTCTTAGCTTTTGTTTTTTATTCGAATTGATTGGCAGTACCTTGTTGCGTGATCTATCATATGCAAAACTTTCACGCCAGGTTTCAAATCTTTCAAGTCCATAGCGATGACTTGATTGAAGGAAGAGGCCAAGGGAAACGCAACGATGGGTCTGGAGGGACTCTTTTTATATCGCCTGCATGTCTCACACCTCTGGCTAATATCTTCGAACTTGGTGAACACTATTGGATTCTTTATTCCAGCTTTTGTTAACAAGTCGTTTAGTTTGATGTATGCTGGGTGACAAAATTGCTTGTGCAACTTCAGTAGAGCTTCTTCTATCTTTTTTGCAGCCTCCAATCTCACAAACTCCTCTCATGATTTTTAATTCATATCATTATATCGCACTATAAATGTAAATAGAAGATTTATTCCAAGGCTATTAAACCTAATTATTTGAAAGAATTGCGTCTTGCTGATTGTGAAAGTAGGGTTATTTACACCGAGTATGCTTCTCTTTCAGCTTATATACCCAGAAGGCACTTACTCTCGAAAGAATTTCCAGCGCAAATGCATTATATCTTTTGGTGAATATTCTAAACCTGAAAGTATGCTGTGCTACAAGTATAAATCATTTGATGTTACCAATAAAATGATCAGAAACTATAGATCCAAAAAACCTTCTAGAAGATAGACATTGGCTACTTTTTGAATCTATCTATTAATATAGTTGTTCTAAATGCATAGATTTCTCTATTCATTTTTCTTCATGAATTGGACAATCCGAGCGATTTTCCTCTATTCAATGATACAATATCTCATTCCTATATACTACATATAGATAGTAGATAAAACTTTCATTATGTCAAGGGAATAGGATTATGATATCAAAATATTTATATACAATAATTTGATTAATACAGTCTGCCAAGGTAGTATAGTTGCATTAAACGTCTACTTATAGCAGAAGACTCAGGTTCAATCTGTTGCTTAGATGTGGACATTTTTTCAAATAGTATATATTGCATTGATATGGAAGAACCTGAAAAACTTAAAAGATCCATAAAGAATGAGATATAAAAAGTTATTTTATCCAGAACTCAAAATAAAATTTTCAATTTGGAAAAGGATTTTTCATACATATACTTACTTAACATTTTAAAATGACTCTTTTCCATTTCGGCTTCATGATGGATTGCCAATTTCAGATTTTAGATATAGGACATCGGGAAGAAAACATGGAGTAATTCTATTACAAATTTACCCGGATTGTTGTCTCTTATGGCAGACTTAAGCAAGCCTTTGCAGTCCATAGAGGAGTAGGGAGAAACAACTTTGATGCCGGGAACATGACTATACCACGCAGCATAGCATTGAGAATGCTGTGCTCCGACACCAGCTGCCGGTCCATTTGGTCCTCGGAAGACGATAGGACAACTCAAAATACCACCTGACATATACCTGCCTTTAGCAGCGGAGTTAATAATCTAGAAAACATTAATATTAGTAGCAAAAACAAGCTAAAAATGGCGTTTACTTGATCAATTGCTTGCATTGCAAAGTTAAAAGTCATGAATTCACAGATCGGCCTCAATCCAGCCTAAAAAGCAAAGCATGCATCATAAATGCGGTTAATGATTTTTGATAATCCTCAAAACATGGGGATTTTATCAAAACATATGAATGAAGATCCCTATAGGGCTGTGAAATTGAGGTCAAACACTTTGAAGAACTTGAAGGAATCAGAGTCTGCAAAAGTATACCGAATAACAGAATCAACTTATTTTAATATCATTTCACCTTGATTACTTTGTAGGATAAGTAATAACCCATAATCGATAAAATATTTAATAAATGAGGAAAAATACATTGATTACTTATTAAAATCTCAACATAAGACATATTAATGACTTGGTTTAAAATAAAGTTAATTTTAATTTTTTGAATGGACATAAATAAATAACTACCATAAAAAATACCCAGATAATACGCTGTTGTTTATAAGACGCGTGTGATTTGAAAGCAAAAAATCATGGAAAAAACTACACCCATTTAAAAGACAATCGTAATTCTTAACATAAAGAAATGGGACACAAGTATGTATAGATATTTCAGTCATATCACTGATAATTGGGATCATGATATGGGAAACAATTTAAAATTAGATCAAAACATAATAAATACTTTTTAATTTATGTTCTGGATGATAAGACGCATGGCGATTTTAGAATTAGTTTTTTTTTAGGAAAAAGGCATCTTCTGTGTTGAGTTTAAATTTAGAATTCTAATTCAAGAGATAAATTTCATTAATTTATATTCTAAAAGAGAATAACAAATATAATTCGTTTAAAATTGCTAGTATTAATATTTTTTACATCTCAAAATAATAATCTATGTAAAATGTAGTATACAGAACATCTTAAAAACTTCTATCAAATTGGGAGGATTCGTTTAACATAGAAGGACAAATGGATACACGTTTGAATTAAAATTCAGAAATTGATGAGAAAATGAAATTCTCAAAAATAGTGATGACTGTTCAAGTAGTTTCTTATTCAAATTAAAAGAGGCAGAAGATTTATTGAGTAATTTGGAAGTCAAAACAGCTGAAAGATAAAAAAAAAGTTAGCACAATTGAAAATAATAACATAAAGAAATCTCCTCTTAGAAGAAAAGTATTGATTGAATCATGATCAAGACAAGTTCATTCATTGCACAGAAATTGTTGCATTTTACGGTACCAATTTTCCTAACCGGTTATCCACCACAGTCGACTTTACAGAAATGTGAATCGTCTCCCTTTATTAATGCTTTTTAATACAAATCTGCTTTATACTAAATATCGTCTGATTATTGTGGTCGTTAACGGGTTAAGGTGAGAAAGATAGTATGTCCAATGTTTGTGCAAATGCTGTGAAGGCGGTATCGAAGAATCTTTGGTATCCAACGGAAGAACATGTAATACTTAGTGTATTTAGCGATATAATTTGAAATACAAACAAATAGACGACAGTTGATAGAGCTTTTTAAGAAGAAAATTAACCTTCTTCGAGCAAATTTTTCAAGCAAAAATCTCTTTAGTTTAACATGAAATTTGTAATTATTTTATCTTTACAGGTCATCGACCACAGTCGACATATGTCAACTTCACAAAAATAAAATTGTCTGCGTTTATCAATGCTTTTTAATGCAAATCTTCGGGAGAGTAACGATGGAAAAGAGATAAAAAATTCTTGAAAAAAATATGATGGAAACTAATGTATTTTGAAGCTCAAGTTCCTTATAAATATTTTCAACAAATATTTTAAATACAAATTTTTCAAATAAAAAAATTGGAAATAAACTTTTTTTCACCCATTTTTTATTAGTAACCGGAAAATTGCCTTTAGAATATTTCCCGTTGGAAAATTGCCATTGTGGGATAAGTGTCATGGAGAGAATTGCCAGGCGGAAAATTACCATTGCTTTAGTCTGAAGCCTGAACTTTTTTTCTTTGTTATTTTTCTAAGAATTGAAATTCGTGGATAAAACAGTGCCAATTTGAATATTTTTCTTAATAATTTTGCAACTTTTATTATATGTCTACATTTCTTGCATTTTCTCTCTTTCAAACGTATCTCAATAAAATTCTAGGCTTTCTTTCTTGAAGCTTCTACTCTTAATCATAAATTATTCTGCTAAACTTCATTTTCTAAACGATATTCTTAAGTCATATTTTTGGAAATTTCACCTCTGAGTTATAGATAGATGAATCTTGCCTTTTGAGAGTTTTATTCAGAGATTTTATTTTATAAATAAAATATCAGTTTTTAATAGCTATATCAATTAGCTCAAATAAATTGTATGCGGTAGTTAGTTTCAGATTGCTATTGACAGAGTACTATAATAACATTTCCCCTAAGATCTAGACCACTAGTATATTGGTTTTACTCCGAAATTACGAGTGAACATGTTATCCTTTCTGTGCCTTTAAATTCTTTTTTCCTTATAACAATTTAATTTTATTTGAAATCAGTGGCATTGAATGTCATATAAACTCTCAAACGACAAGATTCCTTACCAGAGATGAAATTTCATAGAAAAGATGACTTAAGAATATAGTTCAGGAAAAGAAGTTTAGAGGAAAATGATATAATTAAAAGAGTAAAAATTTTAATTAAGAAAGTCTCGTATTTTATTGAAACAAGTTTGAAAAGGAGAAAATGAAAGAAATGTAGGCAAAAAAGTATAAGAGAACACATAACAGATGTTCAAGCTATATTTATCTATTCAATATCTTTGAATATTTACGCCAAAAAAATAAAGTTGATCTACCAAATTCTATTAGTAGTAACATAAATGTTCAATAAATTAATTAATAAGGTTTTTAATTTTTTATATTTTTAATTTCCTAAAATTAGGGAAGAAAAATGTTCCGGTTTCAGGTTAAGGCAATGACATTTTCGGCCAGGCAATTCTCTCCATGGCAGTTATCCAACAATGGCAATTTTCTAACAGGGAATATTCTAAATCGAAATATTAGCACTTAGAATTTTTCTAGCACCTTCTTTACTTTAGCTAGGCACGATACTATTGGGCGTGGCAACTGGAGAAACGAATTAAAAAAGACCGTTAGAATCATGCATAATTATATCAAAAAAGCAAATACTATTTACTTAAAAGACACGTTTACGAAATTTTTGAAGAAAAAAACATTTGCTCTTTTGTCAGCTTGGTAATTAAAGATATCGGACAATAACCCTCTGCTATTGTGGTAGCCAACCGGAGGGGGATATGGGGCCATAAATCGGCAAACTCTAACTGCAGAGCTCGGACACAATACATCGATCAATATTCTAAGAATCTAAATCCTATTCTATTGATTTAAGTTTTTTTACTCAATTTTAATATTATTAATAAAAAAAATTAAATTATTTTTTTAATACGTTTACAATTTTTATTATAATCTTATTTTTAAACTATATATCAACAGTGTGATACAAGTGTAGCAAGAAATAATAATCGTCTCATTTTGATAAAGAGTGAAATTAGTGCATGGAGGAAAGAAGATTCAGAATGACTGCTATAGTACATATAAGTTAAAGGTAAAAATATTTAAGCTTCACCATTGCAGCTCCAACACAAATTCCGGTAAAGCCCATCTAAATGAAGATCAATGATATAGTGAATAATCTTTTATAGCAAAGGATCAAGAAGTCTTGCCTCCGTGATGGGAGTGTCAATAACACGATCATCTCCGAATTTCTTCCAGAGTCCTCTAGACACCTTGTAAGCGCCATCATATTCCGCCACTTCTTCCCCGAGTAAGATGATATCGTTGTCTACAGTCATTTCTTCATCCATTGCGGAGTTGAGAGCATCTCTCACAGTCATCATCCTCTTAGTAAACAAAATAAGCAAAGTTCTTCCATTATTAGAGGACAAACGTAATTTACTTTCTCAGAAGCCAAAACATTTGCATAGCCTCTAGACCGAATCGATTGCTTTAATATTCGTGCCTTTAATAAATAGTACAGAATGAAAAATAAAATTACTATCATCGTATTATTTATATTATTTATTTAATATAAAAAATAGTAATCATAAGTGATGTTGTTGATATCAACATAAGATTTTTGAGAATTGTGAAAAAGACAAAAGTCGAGATGTTCAACCTCAAGAAGAAAACAATTAACAGATGAAAGACAAAAAAATTAAAACAAATAATACATACAGCAGTACAGGAATGTATGCAATATATAAAGTATCTGGTAAAATTAGTTGAACAAACTCATCGGTGAATATATTTTTAAAATGCATGACGTTTAATCATCCCTGTTGTCTTTAACTTTGGAATAGGAGATGCATTTCGATAAAACTAAAATGATGGAAATGTCTTAATCACTCGCCTCTCGTGTTTGCATCCGTAAAAGAAAGACATGCTAAGAAGTCATTTTTACAAAAATAACAATGCATAGATATGCGCTATTCTTCTTCTGATAGGGTAAATTTCAGTATCAGCATTAAATGGATTGTTGACATAAACTCAATTGACTAACCGTCACCGCGATCTTTAAATAACCCCGGCGATTTCTTGATTTTAATATATATTTAAAGCACCTGTATATCATTTACTAAATATAGTCTATTTTTTCAGGGATTGAATGAGTTAAATTGGCGATTTATGGAATCATTATTGAGTCTACCTGTCAGGGAATTATTAGAAATTAAAGGGGAAACATTTTTTTAATTTTACAAGGATGTTCTACACTTTTTAAGTTTGTTGAATCGATTGGTGATACTTACGTCCCATAAAATCGTATCAATCATAAAAGAAATCAATTAAAATTGGCAGAATCTGCAAAAAAATGAAATCTTTGATGTTTGAAACACACATATACCACCTTTCTCCATAATGATGAATCTATTAAATTTAGATTTTTCATAAAAACGTTTATGGTCACCAGTATCGGCGCAAATCTGTGTTTTCTCGGCAAGATTGGTCCACCACTTATTTTGCATTATTGGCAGCTTGTGTTGCACATTACTACATGCGTTGTGAAATTCAGCATTTTGATAGGTCAGACAAGCTATACAAGGGGAGCCTGGTAAGCAGTTCTTTTTTCGCAAACAGTTGTTGAATTTCTTGGTCATTCTCATCTAACTACTCTTTGTTCTTCTTTATGGAAATCCGTAATACTTTTTTAGAAGATTTTAGTATAGCGGCTTTCAATTGAAACCCTTGTATTTCATGGCATGAGTCTTCTGAACAAGGCTGGATTTCCTATTTTTATTTAAGATTAGATTGGAAGTTAGCTCTTCATAAGGATGATTTGACGAAATTTTTTAATTATCGGATCTCTTTGTTTTTGCTTGGGTTTGAAATGAAGTCTAATCTTGCATTGCACAAGATGGTGGTCTGTGTTACATTCTGCACTAGGCATTACTCTGGTGTGCAGAACGTCTTTTAGGTCTCGCGACGTACTAAAATGTAGTCAATGTTTAGAACATGGGTGCATCCAGGTTGTCTTAAGATCATGAATCATCATAGTTGAATCTTCTGTATACTTTTTTATCTTTGAAGTATGTACCTTCAATGTGAATGTTTTTTTAGTTTTTCAAGTTTTATGTAAGTATTATTTAAAACAATACACGTTTTTATATAAGTAACCGAGTTGCTAAAGATTCAAACCTCAAATCAGGTCAAAAACAAAGCAACCCTCAAGCCTCGTATAAAACTTTTGGTAAATGTTTGAAATTGTAAACATCGTCTTTCTCTTTTTAAATAAGTACAAATTATTTTAATTAAAATTATTAATTAAACAAATAATGCAATTAGCAACTTCAGCTTTGAAAATGCCTTCGCTCTTAGCAACATAAGGCATGATTCAAAAAATAAAGCTGTTTATAAGAAAAAAATATGTAGTTTCTATCACACAATATAAAAATTTTTGCAGTAATAATTTTTAATAATACCTGAGTGAGTAAAAGTATATTTCAATTGTTCATTTAAGCTTGCAGGACCAAATGATAAACAAATTTTGTGGCCCAAAAACAAATAATAAAAAAGACAGGTTAAGTAGCAATAAGGTACCCACATATACGAATTATAGATACCGAGGAAATGTATGCTTATATAGGAATGACATACTTGAGAGCTTTGTAATAGAAGTATCTAAGGGTTAAATTTTTATGGCTGGATTCTGGATGTCCACTTTTTGTTATCACAATGAGTATGAAAAGATTTTATTTTCTAAACAAGCATTTGTGCTTTAATGATGCATATAATAAAGAAGGAAATTTGATAGATTTACTGCATTTCGGAATGTTTTTGAAATGTTCAATATAATTGTTGTAAATGGGTTAAAACGACACCTCTTTTAACAATTAATGAGACTTTATATCTGTCTACAACGGCAGTGAAATTTAAAGTGTCCTCATAAAGCAGCAATATAAGGACTGTTATTCAGATCATTAAGTAAATACTACTGAATGCTTTGTTAAATATCTAGTAAACAAATTTAAACACATAGTATAGTGAATTAGAGCAAGAAATTACTTTTACACTTCGTCACACCTAATACAACGTTTATATAATGAAAAAATAACGTGTGTAGGAATAATAATGTCGTCAAGAAAAGGTGTTATTAAGAGAGTTAGTTCTATAAAGGAGAGAAAACGAATTGTATAGTTTTCCGGGAAAAGAATAATTTTGATTATATGAGTCTGCACAGTTATGCTGTCAAAAGAAAACCTGGTAATAAAAACATCCAAATTGCATCATAATTACCTTCAATACTGAAAGTAACTAAAGATGAAACAAAAAAATATAAATTGTATGATTTTACTAAGGATGGATCGATATATTTGATCAGCGCATTAGTTATAGTTATATGGCCAGAAAAAGTAAAAATGGACTGCCAAGGCTTGGAGTTTTGTGTTAGATAGCGAAAAAATAACTGCGGGAACTTTTTGTTTTAAACAAAACTGATTATAGAAAAATCCATCAGTCTCTTTTTGAATTTTTATTGTAAAAGCATTAGTTTACCCTTGCATAAAATCAATACCTACTATTGAACTTAAATAAATTTAAATTAAAAATTGTTCTGGGTTCTTCGTCAAAAGTCTGAAAAAGCATCCTGAACAGCTCATTCCATTTCTATTTGTATCGATTGCTATCTGAAGTTCTAGTTTGACCTACTCTTAAGTACTCTTGTAATTGCTAAATAAAATTAAAATGATTGTTAAATAATAATAATTATAAAAAGGGAACAGAATTTCGCCACTTTGCCCTAAATAGGATTAATACAGTGTTGCCAGGAAAAATTTATCAAAAATCCATAAAACATGTCCTAAAAATCTGTAGATTCTTAGCTTAAAAATGTATTCTATTTATATTTTAAAAAACATTTATTTAGCTTTTCAATTTTTTAAGATAAACATAAAAGGCAGCCAACTCTATATTTTTATTTCACTAAAAATGGACAACAATCTCTCAATTATTCAGAAGCAGATATTAGCAGACTTCATTATGCGACAATTGTTCCAAAGTAAACAAAGATTTTTCATGCACAATGTTTAAAAATATCGAAAAATTAAGAAACTTTCAGTACTAAAAATGTTATTTTTTAAGAAAACTTTTAAAACTTAATTTTCAGTTTCTCCCAAAATATATAGCATATTGGAAATAAAAATTAACTTCAGAAATGGACCATGATTATGTAGTATGAAAACATAAACCAAACTATTAAACTTTAACATTTAATTGTATATTTTAACTAAGAACAAAAAATCTATTTAGGAAAATCTTCATTTTATGTTCGCTATGAAAGTAAGCTTATCGTTATGCTTGGGTCAGATCCAAGATCAAAACTTGGATCATAGTTCTATTTACCCATAGTTCGATAGAAGAAGCGCAAAATCGCCTTCTTGATGAAAAACCTCACAGTACATTGACCTTCGAAAAAGCTATTCGATATAAAAAACAACTTTTTTAGTTACTAATCATTTTTCATTAATAGAAAGATGCAGATATCATGATAAACAATTAAAAAAAGAACAATTTTAAATATGAAGCAAAACTTTTTCATAAATATATAATTTATTTACAGTAAGAAGTTTAGAAAAAACAAACGCCATTTAAACTTGTATGAAAAGAAGAAGAATTTTCTATATAAAAATTTGCGCCACCATGCACATTACCCGGCAAATACTATCTGTAAATATTTTTAAAATAAATAAGGAATGTGACAAGTTTTATTCTAACACTTTAAAAGACCAACATTTATTGCATAATCAGATAAATATTATTAAAAGAATATTTAACATAACTTGGTTTTAATCCATTTTTTGTTTCCCTTTATTTAACAAAAAAAATATACATAAATGAAAATCATATTTTTAACCCATTAAAACTATATTATTTTTCACTAAACGTTGTCAAAACTTAGCAAATTATGTACAGATTTTTATAATATATTAGTCAAAAAATATATTTCATTAAAAGTCTTTGCATCTTTTAGAGCCTTGTAAAAGAATTGTATATTAAAGAACAGCAACCCGTACTAAATAGTCAATATCTTGATAAAAGTTAATGCGATGTTTAGTATAGTTTTTTCCACGTGAGTTAACTATATATAAAACTTATTCTCTGACACATAATATATCAGGACTATGATAATTACTTTCTTCTTCATCTTGTCTTTCTATCTATATTCTATCACTACTTTTGGTCCTAAGCTCCTTCTGTATGTTTAATCTCCTCATTATTTTCTTATATGTTGTTTCTATCTCTTGATATCGATATCTTGTTTGCTTTTGTATATATCTCTATATAGATAGATTTTTTTTCTCAAAATAATTCAATCTAAAAGAAAAAACAATTTATAATAATTTCTATTTTGTAACTTTTATCAGATCCATTTACTTGGTTAATTCAATGGTTAATAATAAACGAAAAATATTTTTAAATAAATTTGAAATAATTAAATATATCTATTTAAACAAGTATGCTAATTTTTTATATTTAAATCTAGAGCTGGATATACTTGCAGTGGGTCCCTAGGCCTAACTCTATTACTTTTCTTTAAATTTTTATTGCTTTTGTATATACATATTGTCAGTGTTAAGGTATATAAAAGTCTTTCAAAGAATTGACGAATAAAACTCACATTCGTGCTAACCATCGAATACCAAAGAGATAAAAAAAAATAATAAACTTGAATTAATTTTTTCTAAGTTGATTTCATCAAGGTTTAAAGAGCGTCTTGCACAAGGAACATAATACACCAGTGTATTTATAGCTTTTATTCTAACTTTTAAACTATTGTAAATTCCAAACATAGCCGCAATATCATATCAACACCAAAACTTGATCAATTGTATTAAGCTCAACACTATGGTCATGGATGTTTATAAATGGCAGAAATCTATCGACAGCCTTACTGTGACATTTTACATAATGATATATGAGTGTGATTTGATCAGAATGACTAACATCAGGGGAGAAATCAACAATGATTAAATAATATTTAGCTTGTTTTTTTAGCCAGCGTGAGTAAGCTAGCTTACATAATGGGTTTCGATAACTCAACGTCTTTAGTTAGATCTCTCATCAAGCCTCATCTCTTCATATTTCGATACAAACAGCGCAATTGTGCCTTTTCAATGAAAATACCCCACGGTACCTTTACCTTTTTAAGCTCTTGTTGTAGTGGTATCTCTAAAAAACAACATGAACAATATAAAGCTCATTATTTAAAAATTTATTTCTTTACATTTAATGCCATCTAAATTTTTTGTATACAAGTAATTGCACCGTATAGTGCTTTATTTACTTATATCTGTTAAAATAGTGTCGAATCTAATTAGTTAGTAATCATCAACAATAGCATCATATACTCAAATAGGGTACGTAGTTTTATTTTTCAATGTGAAAGTGATGTTACTGTCTACATTAATTTTTTTATAATTGATCAAAATTTGATTTGTTATTAATAATTTCATTCTATCCTTTTGGTATAAACATTTTTTATGATTTTTTTGTCACATCAACGTATTTTTCTAAATTTTAAATGCAGTCGTTAATTCCTTTAAAACGATGTTTGAAGCGTGCATCTTTATTTTATTTCAATTGATAATATAAAATTTAACATAATTTTTTTAGAAAATATTCTTAAGTTTTTATTTTATGTGCTACTTACTTGTGGAAAATATCCCAATTGAATTCAAATCATCTGACCTAAGGTATCATTTTTCCGAATTTGTAGAGACAGAAAAATTCTTATGCTTCCACTATAGACACCGTCCTATCAAAAAGTTAAATATTACGAATTTGAATATCGCTGAAAATTCAGATCTTAGATGCTGTCTTTTGAAGATCAACAATAATGATGAAAGAATGTTTATTTCAAAGTATAACTTGAAAACCTGGAGTTCTATTGAGAATGAAACTTATAAATATCTTTGTATAATAAAAAAAGTTTTTATCAAACCTTCGAATGAAATTTCTTCAAACGAAAATAATCCTTGCATTGATTTATCTGAATTAAAAAGTTTAATTGAACTTTTTCCTCCTAAAGATTTCATGCCTAATGGAAATGTGGGTACAAGTACGAAACATTTTTTGAATTTGATCAAAGAATGCAAGCTTTCATCTCATTTATGTCATAAATTGAGTTTAACATATTTTTACCAGCTTGCAAAATATTCATCAGTTCCTCCTACCGGTGTTGATAAAACTTCCGACTTCTGTAAAGATAGCTTAACAAAGGCATTAATAAAGAAAAGTAGGGCACGTGGCTTGACTAAAAGTAATTCAAAAAATAAGAGTGATCCAAGTGATACCGAAGAGGATGATAGAGGTGAAGAATGGGATCGTTATCTAAGCCTTCACGATGATGTAACCGAGCAAGAAAGAATCAAAGAAAAAAAGTTTGAAAATGAGATTGAAGTAACCTGGGAGAAGGGTAGTAGTGGTCTTGTTTGGTATACAGACGAGGCATTTTGGCGCGAATTTGAAGATCAAAATTCATTCGATGCAAAAACCGCGGATGATTGGGATGTCGATATGTCAAATTATTACGAAAAGAACCATTTTAAAAAACAAATTAAAGCGTCTTCAAATAATTCAGATATTCCATTTAGTGAAGTGAAATTTAAAAAGATAATGCCAATTAAAAATTTGAAAAAGTTTGGCTGGAAAGAAGGATATGGACTTGGGCGGAATTTAGATGGAATTAAATCGCCTTTAATTAGTGAAGGACAGTCATCACAGTGCAAAAGAGGCTTCGGGTATTATGGTGAAAAACTTGACAGAAATCCTAAAAAGTGTAATGAAATTAGCAAAGATATCCTCGGTAGAGAACATAAGATTTCTACAATTTTTGATAGAGGTAATGCTAATGATGTAAAGAGTTTTAATCGACGATTGAATGAGTATAGTCTTAAATCTAGATTCGTTCTTCCTTGAAATAAAAATGTTACCGATATTTCATTGTTTAATATTTTTATCAACAGAAATAAAATTACTATTTTTTACAATCAATTTTTATTGAAGTGTCAAATATCAAATTTATTAATCCTTCTAAAAATAAACTTATGTCATCCATGAATTTTTAAATTTAATTTGTTTAATGTAATAATTGACAGATTATTAAATAAAAATTTAGATCGCTTAAAAATATTTATCTCTCGAAGTAAGCCCTATGAGTTCTAATTATAGTAATTGTACAATTATACAAGATGTTGATACTGCACAATTATGAGAAATATAATTGTAACTTTATTGACTTACTTTGGTTTACGGGAATTTAAATGTTTTATCAGACATACACATATTACGTAACGCTTTAGGGAGTAAAAGGGTTGTTAAATAGCATTACGAAGCATGTGTGGAGATTGTAAAAAATGTTGAAGAAATTTTTATTTAGATACAGATGATAGTGTTCCATTACTAAACTATTTTGATATTTGATAAAGAGAGGGGAGTAGGATGTGAGAATTCATTGTGCTAATCGCGCCTTACATAGAGGGAGCGAGGATATTTCAAGTATTTTGCGTAGTATGTCATTTTTCTTTTTGTATACAGCAAACCTTGTTTTAGCTGTTTTTATTAAATTGTATAGCCTTTAAATTTTCAACATACGCGTACCAAAACGGTCACCCTTTCTTTTCATCATATATTTGTTATAATATAATAGTTGATGACATTTGAATGATATCAAAGATGAGAATGTCTCATTGGATATCTAAAAAGTATTCGGATATACTTTCTATTTGTTTGATCATGGACTCACACTGCTGTGTTTATTTCCTCAAAGCGCACGAGTGAAAACCTATACATGAAGAATTTTTAATTAAAAATTTTTCAAACAATCAATTATTGACACCAGCCGAGTTTAGATGATATAAGTACTTCTAGAATGAATGAGGAATATTTAGAATGTAGGATGTTAGGGATAAGCCAACATCTAAAATAAGAAAAAATATTTACATTTTGTGTTATATATAATATTTAATAGTAATTTCACAATAAACACCAATGGCAAATAGCACAAGTGCTACCACATGCAACCAGGGGTCTATTCCGTGTAGCGAGAGGTGACTAGAACTGTTATCCGTATATTTAATTAGTATTCAATATTTTTTATTGTTCTTTTTTCAATGTAAATTAGGGCAATCAAAATATTAATATTTGATATACAAAAAAACTCATATCTATAAATTCAAATTTTACATATATACCATATGATAATGTCAGCGACGGGTCTAGAAGAGAAATACACCTTGGTATTTTTATACTTTTTTCTAAAATGATCTTTTTCTGAATATTCTATAACGAAAGTAGTTTGAGTGAATGCTCATCTACAGTATTACCTGTATTACATAAGGAATATTAATTTATATCATCCCATGGATCTGAATCATAATTCTTATTCTCCCTTTTCCTTTGATGCTAGGAGTCAAGACATGAATTCTATTTTTTCATCTCACTCCTTCTTACATATGCTTACGCACTAACTTTTTTCTACCTATATCTCTCTTTGTACAGTCTATCCATCTAAGCTTTGGTATCCCCACTTTTCTTTTAGCAGGATTGTCAAGTCACCCGCGCTGAGTAAGAGTCACCCGCAAATTGAGTTAAAATCCCGTATGTCAACCGCATAAATAGAAAAAAATTTGAAAAAATTTTTTTTTTTAGGTTTTTTAAGATAGTTTATATTTTGTCGGACTAAAGTGCGCTGCAAGAAAAATCGCTACATTAATATAAAAAATTCTCCATTTTAATTATTAGCAATTTCCAAACTAATTCATTTTAAATACTACACGAAATTTTCACAATTTAAAAAACAGTTAAGCTAATTTTATCTCTACCTCATTCAAATGCTGGTTCTGAAAGAGTATTCTCCTTAATCAAAGCAATAAAGCGGACAGGGAGAAATCGTCTCCAGTTGGAGGGGACTATATCTAGTATGCTGATAATAATTAAAATGGCAACCTCCGAAGAAATTTCAAAATGTTTTAATTTCCAACCCCCAACCTCAGTTATTATCCAGTTAAAAAAGCGACTTATCAATACAATTTGAACCATCAATGAATTTTAATCAAAAATAGATATTAATTTTTTTTAATTATAAATCATGTTTCATCAAATACAATTAGCTTTGTACTTGTGATGCGAAAAAAATTATACTTCAACTTAATTTTTTAATGCGATCAGGCACAATCATTTACTCTGACTTATGGAAAACCTATCTACTTATGGAATGTAATTTGATATTTTAACTTTTAGACATAGTAACTCCTCTCAAATGCAATATAGCTATGGAAACATGTAGTTCAAAAATGATAATTTCCATAGAATGTCACAAAACGCGTTTAGTTTCACTATTATGCATAGTTTATTAATTTGAAGATATAGAAATCAATAAAAAGTATCCACGAACTCAAAAATAACCTTTTATAACATCTTTTAGATTTTGCTGTAGGGCCTAGTGCCTCTTTTTTTATTTTTTGCTTTTGTTTTGAAGTTTTTTTGGTATATTAGTGACTGTTTAAAAATAATGTATTTTTTTACGAATTTATTTCAAGTAGAATCGACAACAAATAACATAAATTATTGCAAAGATCAAAATGACCCCGTTGGACATTCTAGTGTTAAAACGGTGACTAAATGATGTAAAAACCTAACCATATCCTAACCTAATGGAGTGCCCCCTCTTCTAACTGGAATTTTTTTCTGGCTAGGGGCCTGCTTACATAGATATGAAGTCTATTGGCTAAATCATCTAAAAGGCATTTTATTCGCTGTTTTTTGTGAAAAAAACTTGAAAAATTGAATTTACTCCAAGGCTTGACGAGAAATTTTCACCCACATGACAATTTCTGAAACTTGACAGCCCTACTTTAGATTTTTCTGCGTTAACATTCTTTATAACTTCATCTTCAGTTTGCCTTTCCACATTCCAACAGATTGAGTTGTATGAATTACAAATCTACCTTCACAAATGATGTTCTCAAAAATTAGATGTCGAGAAAAGGGAGCCTACGCCAAATGCCCGCTCTAAATCCGGCGTTGCAAAAAGTAGACGTTTTATCGGGTTTTAGTCACTTTGAAACAATCTTAAAAAATTCTACTAACTAAATTTGTGTTAATTAAATTAAATTTAAAAAACACTTTTAATTAAATCAATTTGTAAGTCAATTTAGGTAGACCCTTAAATTTTTGTAAACTATTTACAACAAAAAAATATATTTTCTAAATTACAGGTTAAAGAAAAAAGTAGTGAAGACTAATTATAAGTAAATTGCCACCGACAGATGGCTTAACTGGGGAACGCTTGAACTCCAGTTCTTTGGGTAAGATCCAGTTGTTTTGGTTCGATTCCCAATTTTAAAATCCCAATCTGCTCACATTTGCGAGATTTTTCTTCTCTTGGATAATAACGAGCGGATGCGTACATTTCAGAGTAAGGCGAGCACCAATAATTTTAGCTCCTTATTTATTATTTTAATTTTATAGAAATTAAAGTTAATGTTGATTCAAAATTAGCATAAATTTTTTTTAGAGTATATGGACACTATTAAAATATATTTCGCCTTTTTCCCCTTTAGATTTTACCATCTAAAAATGTCCTATTCAGCTTCATCTTTTAAAAATAAACAAAAGTTTTCTCTTTTTATTTTTAGTTTTTTGATGACTTTATGTTCCAAAAAGTAGGCGTCCAACTTTTTTTATCTATATTAAAAATGTTGTATTCAAATAATTTTTAAAATGGTATACAAATGGTGCAATTTATGTTAAGTTTAGTAGCACGTACATATAAACTTTGCGATACATCATTTATAGGCCAAATGTATTAAAATAATTAAAATGCAATTACTTTAGAAGTGAAATATGCAATTAATTTCTTACCTAACATGTTTAGTAAACATTGTTTACATAGAAAAATAGTCCATGTTATTTTAATTCACATATGTACAAGTTTCTGCCCACGTGATGAATGCCATAGTATAATGCTTTCATTTGGATCAAAGTCCTTAACGGAAGCACCACTCAGGCCGACAAGCATGAGGGAATCAAGGTTTGCTGTTGTCAGTCTTGATATGAGGTCTGTTTTGATGCAGTTCATTCTGCTGAACCCCCTTTCGCAACTAGCAGATGAACTTGGTAAAACCAAAACAATTGGCATCAGTTTGGATAACACTGGGAATCTTTCAGGGCGTAGCATAGCCTGTTTGCAAAGGTGGTGGAAGGACAGTTCTTTTTCCAGGATTTTCAATCTAAACCACTCATCAAGCAGCATTTCCTTTGCAAAGGAAGCAGTTGGAACTTTCATATTAGATAGGGGCTCCTTGGAATGCTGCACCAGTTGCTCAAGCTTAGCATCTATGGTCTTGAATCGCTCTGTCAGACAAGCTTTCCCATCACAGAGGATAATTCTTCTATCCTTTTGGTGGCTTGTTTCCCCTGCTTCTACTCTTTCTAACTGGACTTCTCTGAAGACACCAATGGGAGACACTTCAGACAAAAAAGACTCTCAATCTCTCCTGTGTTATGTTACAGTTTGTTTAAAAGAGAAATAGCATAGTTCACTGATGGTTTGATTTCTGACAACATCAGGGTTTCTCCTTGAAATGTAGCAGAAAATGACAGTACTTTAAAAATCTAAAATCACAAATCGCTTTCAGCAGTCCTTTTGCTTTTTGAGCATCAGAAGTTCTCACATTAGAATTGTTCTGCAACTGAAAGACCACAGCTTGCCAACTTTTCAAAAATGCTTGAAGTGCCTGTTCTTTGCTGACAACCCATCTCAAAGCATTGATGTCTCTTATTTTTACCAACTGCATTTCTAAAGCTGCTGCAACTTCTTTTAGCTGGGATGAGCGCTAGTCGTCTCAACTTGTTGCATAAATGGTACAGCTTTCAATGAACCCAGGACTGCCAGTTGGAGTCTATGAGCAACACAATGAATGACAACCAAAAGCTGAATATCTTTTACTAATTTAGCAGCAACACCGCCATGACAGCCGAACATTGTTCTTGCTCTATCGGTTGCAAGACCTAAACTTTTCCCTTGTCAAATAGGTTTATTCCTAGTCGTTTTGAGAGAGAATTTAAAGCTGTAATATAGCCATCGACAGTTTCATTGGGTAACTCCTCCAGAGCTACATAAGACTACAACAGTCCCCTCAGTGATGTAGCACATATACACAATAACAGATGCTGAAACTGAAATATCAGTGGAACCATCAAGTAGAAGGCTAACACAAGGTGACTTTGAAATGTCTTTCATAAGTTTCTTTCGAGTAGAAGAAGCGATGCTATGAATAAATTCTGTGCACATTGTCCTGTTCACATATTTTTCTTTCACTGGAATTCCCAATTTCCTGATTACTTCAATTTGCTTCTCAAAATCACTGTATGGCTTATTACAATAAGCAATGAAATGTGCAGTAATGAAATGTTTTTGAGGTTTTCATGTCCATTTTCAACATACACTTAGACAGTGGTGTGTCTTCTGGATTCTTCTGGGCCTTGTATAATCGTTCACAATTTCTGTGGGACACAATTCCTCATGAATCTTAAAAGTTTATTTTTTGTATGAATCTTTATAGCCCAAAACAAATTTTGATGATGCGTCTGCTTGTTTCTTGAAACTACTGCACCAGTTACATGTCACTTCCAATACTTGATTATTGGCATCTCTTTCAATTGCAATCCAACCAGCAAATTGCCTGGCACACGAATCTTGAAAATTACCAGGGCGGTAATTTTTGCTCCCATGCTGAGCAGTTTTCTGCTTTTTCCTTTCTTCAGTGGCAAGCATGGGCCACTGAAGCATGAAATGTAAGATATTTGTACATTTCATCTGAGAATCAGAAATGCAATGATCATCTGAATCACTGTTTTTATTTTGTCTCTTTGAGAAAAACTTAAGAAGTGTTTCTTGCCGCTTCATTTTAGAGGGTGACCAAAAAAATAGATTTAAAATTCGAGTATGAGGGCTTCCACTTTTTAATAATAAGTCACTTTAAAAAGATAAAAATAAAAAATCTAAATCAAAAAATAATTTGCAACACAAGTATATATTTAAACATTTAAAATGATGTTTAGAAGAAAAATGTGGAGTTTTTAAATATTTTTTATAAATTGAGATTTTCGTTAAACTATTTGTGACACTTTTTAATAATTCACTTTAAAAAAAATCACCAACACAGTAAAATCACTTTAAAACTTTAAAAAATAAAAGAGTAGATGAATAAATGGATAAAAAATTTGCTGCGTTAATATTAATTTTAGGAACCGTTTTCCTAAACTGAAGCAAAAGTGACGTGACATCTTCAAAGCCATGTGATGTAATTTCCCCACAAACACGCAATAGCTGTTACACTAGAGTCCTATACAAATAATAAAATGTTAGACAGCTACTTCAAATACGCATGCATCGTCATGTTTAAAACTTGTAACTATTGTTTTTTTCTAGATACTTCACCGCATAGTTGCAATAACACCGTAGGCGTAGTATTAACTCTCGGTTCATTGCTTATCATATTTTTACCTTGTACCTATCGCAACTGTATTTTTAAAAGTGCCTATTTTCATTATTGATGGCTAAAAATGGCTATTTTTTTATTACTACAGCACCATTATTGCAACTATGCGGTGAATTTTCTATAAAAAAAATGTAGGTACAAGTTCTGAATAGGACGATGCATAGGTATTTGAAACAGCTGTCTGATATTACATTTGTCTAAGACTCTAATGAAACAGCTATAGTGTGTTTATGGGGAAATAATAGCAACCATATTGGACCGTTTTGTTACAAAATTTTTCCTTTAATTTTTAAAAAATATGAAAAAATAATAAATCCCTTTAAAATTTAAATATAATATTTGTAACATTCAGTTTTTCAAAAATAAGCTAAAGTAGACACACTTATGTCGCATATTATTGCCACCTCGTCAAGTCGATTTTACAATGCTAAGGTATGGTTGCGCTAAAAAATTTTATGCCTCCGACATATGACTATTCTGAGAACATTGCAAGTAACGGTCGCACAAGTAAATTTTCTGGTCGCGCGGCGCGACTGTGTTTTTGCACCCCTGGTATACTTCTATTCTTTAGCTTGTTTGTGAACTTTTCAATATATAGAAGTCGTTTCAAAACACTTAAAAACGTGCTTTTCGTTAGTTAACTTCTGATATTTTTACAAAATTGATTGAACTTCTTTTTACAAAAACTTTATAAAATGAAACCTTATATATCGATGTTGAATCTGTGTGGCTCTCTCCTCTTTTTATTCGTTAAATTTTTGCGAATTAAAATGGGAGAAACTAACGGGCTGACATTCAAAAGGTTTGAATCTGGTGTGATTTGTGAAAAATGTTCTTCATAGAGATAAGTATTCTCTCTGAGAATTGTGAAAGTCCAAAATACATGTAATACGAAATTACTTATGTTTTTTCACTTGCACTCTATGTGTATACAGTTGAATATTGTAATTGCACTTCTCAGCTACTATAGATTGTTCAGGTAAAATAGAAGAAGAAATTGATTCCATTAAGAAAGCAAAATAATACGAAATCTAATGTAGAAATGACTCTTATAAATAAATTAACGAAAAACACGCTTATACTTGCCTATCAGTGGAGCTTATAAATACAATCTAAAAAAGAATGTAAGTAAAGAAGAAAATTTCAGGCATTAAAAAATATCCAATTTCACTATCTCGCAATTACTTGATACAATTGAAAAAAACGCAATATACACAAGAGTAGGCTTGTTCAAAGTCTGTGCTAGGCTGTGAGGTCCTAGGAATATCGAGACCATGACTGCAACATACCGTCTAAAGTTTGAAGCGAACTGAACCGAAAACTTTCAAACGAATAAGGGCTCCTTTGGGTACTTTTTGTTTGAAATATCTTTGATTTATTTTATTTCATTTACACATAAAAAAAAGCCAAAAAAAAAAAAAAATTGATATTTAGAATCCAGAAAAAGTTTTTTTACATGGAATGACCCCTGGCTGGAATAGACAAAACGTCTAAAGGCAGTCTTGCAAGATCTCTCAATTTTTTTACTATAATTCACTTTTTGTAGTGGATGGGAAAAGAATCATACGTTAAAAGCTGTCATTTAACTCACCGTGAATTGGTCTACTTGTATACCCCTTTTGTGCTTTAATTAATATATAATGGAGATTGGCGCTTCCTTACACTTTCACAAATAAAGTTTGAAAGAAAGCAACTTTAAGTATAATTACAGAGTACACTCACTGACATACCCAGCACAAGGGCGTCCAAACGGATGTTAATTTGATCGCCTCTTAAAAGTTCTTTCACTCCAAAAACTGAATAGGGTTTGGATTTTAAACTTTTTCTAAACGAAAGAAGTATGAATCGATGCTTATCTAGAGTATAACTCGTATTTCATTAGGAATATGAGCTCATTTCATCTTACAAATCTGAATTACAACTCTTCCTTCATAAAATTAAGCTACATTTCGTTTGAACTATGCTACGATATGCTCAAAAATTACAAGGTGAACGGGAGTGACTATGGGCCCTTTGCTCCGCCTCTTCTGAATTGGTACTGCTATAAAGACATCAATGAACAATTCTTCCTTTTCTTTGCCTAGACCTTATCTCCTATTAATAGGCGTTCAGCAGCTTTGATCCTTTCTCTCAATTTGTCTCTGCATTGCGCGTCTTCATCTTCAAGCTTTTTCATTCAAAAGGTTTCAAGCTATCTCTCCATTATTTCAATTTCTTTTTCCAGGGATTGCTTCATCTAAAGCTCTTTTTACTTCATCTGACAACTTTTTCCTCAAGACATGCGCATACCATCTTAATTTGCTCATTTCAGCTATAAATTTGCTTTAATGTAAATGCTAAATATTTTATTTTTCATATTAAAATGAGAAAAATTTATATATTGTAACAATATAGACCCTATATACTATAGGCTTTTATAATATCTGAATATATTTTTATCTTTTAAAAAACAATATGCTACATGTGAGAAAGCAATCCTTATTCTAAGGTGATTAAAATGAGCTTAATAGTTGATTCCTGATAAGTAGAAATAGGTAGCCTTGCAAATCAGCACCTACCATTTTGAGAAGTATGATCGATTTCTCTCTTCATATCTAAATATGTCATGAATAATGAATATTGATTTTCAAAAGCGCAGTATAATATAAGAGCTTTTTTCCTTCTTCACAAATCCATTCACTCTTATTTTTTGTCATGGATGTGAGTGCAAATAGAAGTTACCCTGAACTAAAAAGCTTTTCAATGATCCTTTGTTTAAGTAAGTATGCCTGTCCTTTATCTTCTTCGCTGGCATTCTTTTTCTTTTATTATCATTTTAATGTACAGTCATTTCTCGTTTATCTCTATATTTTGGTTCCCAGTTCATTTTGGCAAGCTAATAAATTCGGTGGATAAATGAAATTATCGTTTGTCGAAAATAAAAAATACTCTTACCTGAGTTTGTGGTAATTTTTTTTGAACTTCTCTTATTTATATTTATATGTATAAAAAGGATCTTGATAAATATATTATTTTCAACTCTTTTTTTCTATTCTATTTTAGTTGTTTAGCGGACATTCGGCCAGAGGCTATTTTCCCAGTTAATAATTGGGAAAAAGGACATTATTCATCCAGGCATAAAAATTTTTGTCCGTATTAATTAACCTATATACTTGCATATAAGACGAGATTTTTTTCCAAGAAAAGACACCCAAAAATGGCACCTCGTCACGCCTCGCAAACACGTTAATGGCTAATGCACACGCTTAGAAAATCAAGAATGGAAATCTCAAACGGCCCGATATTTCCACGACCTACGAGTGGATCAAATGGAATGTAATAACTTTGACCTGGAGATGGTACGGTGATCTTTCGAGAAGTTGTGGCTTGATCAAATTGATTCATCAGACAACAAAGTGGAAAACGACTGCGATCTACATAGCGATATGATTGCGAAGAAATAGGCCAGGCAATTGTTCCTAGAATCAGATGACAAAGAGTTTGGCGACATTGAGGGAACTGTTTGAAATGTTGATGTGTTGTATTTTAAATTAAAATGATGACTTTTATCGTTTTTTCTCTCATCTTATAGATACACACGAATACCCGACCACTTAAGGTAAATATGTTTTGGGATATTTCAAAGCTTCAGTAGAAAGATATTTATAAGAAACTTTGTTTTAAAATTCTGACTTGCACACTAACAAACCTCTATAAAAGGGGCTGATGTTTTTATCGAGAAGGCACAATTGCGCCGATTGTGTTGAGCTATGAAGATTTGATACTGGATTCAGCATCTGCATCCTGCATAAAAAGCCGCCATACATACGAAAAATCTACTTATTTTTATAAGAAATAAGTGATAAGAACAGTGTATTTTTGTAACAAGCTCTATAATAATACTCAGTGGTTCTCAACCTTTTTTTCCAAGGAGAACGCTTTGATCAGTTGTCAAAATTTAATTCCCATCCCTCCCTCCCCCCGTTTTTGCAAAATTAACTGCCATAAAATTTGCATTTGAAATTTTTTATCGAAATAATATATAATGCCAAAAATTATCAAAATTCGTCGCTATCAATGTGTCAAGACCATTGCAGACAGATTTTAATACATACACCTTTACATAGAATATTTTTCGCTGCAGGACATTTCGTATCTAAGACGTTTCTTATCCGATACATTTCGTATCTTGTTGTGGAGGCTTGGTATCCAGCTTTTTTATCATGCTTTTGGGTACGAAATAAGCAATTTAGTTTCGACATGTCTTGAACTCAATATTTTTCTATTATAGTGGAGTTATATTTATATGTATTATGTGGGGCGTGAGTAGGGTTGGTTAGATGCTGGATTCGATAACTCAAGGTCTTGGGTTCGATCCCGCATTAAGCATGCTTTCCTCATAGTTCGATACTAGCGGCGCAATTGTGCCTTCTTGATGAAAACACCATATGGTACCTTTACCTTAATACTAAATACAGATGCTGCTTGTTTCTTATACTTGAATAAGCTCCTCAGTTATAGTCTGTTGGTTTGTGCTTTCAAGTTTTTCATTCCATCCTAGTAACTGTTAAACTCCAATATCGAATTGCCTTTAGTTGCTTTTTATTCTATTTATCACGACTTTTGAATTACCTTGTCATTAGATAACCTTACTCACGCTCTCAAACAATATCCGAACAAGAAAGTCTGAAAATTAACACAAAAAAGAACTTTTAAGATAAGTATAACATCATATTGATGTTTATTTACCTTCATTTGTAAAAGTGTTCCTTTTTTATTTGAAAAATAGTCTATTATCTTCTTAATATATGAATTTTTGAATGAATTTCATCGCAAAGGACTCATATAATTTTTTGGAAGAAGTTCTATTCAATAAGGAGATCTCTATAAATGTTAAAAGTCACCAAGTTTTGTTTGAAGGAGAGCAAAGCAAGCTTATTCATACGATAAAGATTAGTAAAGAAGGAATTAAGTCTTTTGCATCGGCTAGCCATGTGATAAAAATTAAAGTCATTCATGAAAGTCAGCCATTTTATATCTTTCAAGCTTTGTTTTCAATGGATGACTTCGACAAAATGAAGTACGATCAGAATTTGTTGATACACTTCAATGAATTTCCTGAAAAATTGATTCACTTGATTCAAAATTGTGAGAGATCTCCTGAACAAGTGTTTGATCCAATTTACCATTTATCACTACGTATTAAAGATTCTGAAAGTGCTCTTCTTGAAATATTTGAAAAAAATGCTCTTAGATTTTTAGTTCAATTATCTCTGAATCTTAAAGCTTCTTCTAGTGTTGAAATGTGCAACTACCTGTTGTCTCATCTTTCAGCAGTGAAAGTAGAGAATGTTAAAATCACAGAAGAATACTCCACCATCAAGAGAGGAATGACTCGGGAAATGGAAGAAATGCGAGAAAAGTTGCGTTTGGCGCAGAGAGAAAAAATGGAATGCCTTGATGCTAAAAATGCGCAGAGTATGGAGGTGAAGGATTTAGAAATGAAAAATGAAAAAGGCATTGCTGAGATCAAATCTTCCCATGGCGAAGAAATAAAGAATTTGGAGAAAAAGTTCAAAGAAGTGATTGTGGACATGGAATCGAAAATAAAGAAAGAGAAAGAAGAAAGTGAGAAGCTGACGGTGTTACTCGCCTCCTCACGACGAAACATCGACGAACTAAAAGATGAGATTTTGCGCATCAAGGGCTTGCGTAGTGATCACGAAGAAGAAATCCTGCATCACAAGCAAAGGATTGAGGATAAAAGTGATGAAAGTTATCAACTTCAAGTCAAGTGCGCAGACTTAACGCGCGAAAATTCAAATCTTTCTGCAGATATTCGCAAAGCTAATGAAATTATAAAAAAATTGCAACTCCAATACAAAGGTGAGCATTGCGTGAATAAGGAACTCAAGAATAAGTTAGAAAAGGCGCAAATTCAAAATGAAGTTAACACAAAAAGACTCGAAAAGGCATTGCTGGATTTAAAGCAGAAGGAGGTTGTCGAAGAAAAAGTGGCAAAGTTGGAGCAAGAGTTGTTTGACGCTCACGAAAGCATTACCATCAAAGAAAGAGTGATATCTTGGCTCAATGCTCAATTGAATAAGCAATAGCTTCCTCCTTGATATCTGTTTCGACATCATTTGAAACATTGATATATGCATTTAAAATTATGTGATTCAAATTTAGTTCAAAGATAATTTCATTTTTATGATGCAACAAAAGAAAGTCCGAACAAATTTATTTATTCTGCCCTATGCATCCCCCTCGCATTACTTTTCTGAGAAATTTAGTATTTTTTAAAATCTCAAAGTTAGCTACATTCACTCAGAGATATTATGAATCTTTTAAATAAAATTGAAAGGTTTTCTATTTCCTGAATCTATTTATGCTTGATTGCATAAACTTTTTCACGAACACATAACTTCTTTTTGAATGTCAGAATAAAATTGCCCTTCTATGGAGAATTTGAAGTCATTATGAAAGCTGTCTAAATGTCAAAACTGTGATTACTTATTTTTGATTTCATGTCGAATAACAAATTGAGACTAACCTTTTATTATCCTCAAAAAATTTTAATTTTCATTTTTAAGTGTATTCATCATAGTTACAATATTAACCTAAATATAAAATATGTTTCTTCCCAAAGATAAACATTTCACATATAGCAGGTATCTTTGTTTTGTTGTCGCTTGAGGAAGGAAGTCTAAACATATTCTTCATTTATTGGGCTTTGAATTGATTTCACTTGTAGAGTAGTTTTGTTTACTGTTTCCAATAACTTCACAATATTTCCACATCTCTAAATAGACTTGTGATGCGGCATCTAATGTTGTAGATATTCAGGGGCAAACCGAACAATTGCCAGGAGTCAAAATTTCTTCTGAATATTATCTAAAATTCACCATTTGGATGCGATACCGATCCAGATTTATACAAAACATGAGCTTATATGAGAAGTTAATATTGCGGACCCTTATTTACGTTCTTTAACTTCTAGAATGCTTTTCCCAATTCAGATTTTTTTTCACACCAAATCACAATTGCGTTTAGAGCTGGCACGTCAATCAAATGAAAAAGAACCATCTTTTTGTTTGTCTCCTAGGAGAATATGTGGAAGTATTTTGCTCCAAACCACGATCCTCACTTTTTCTTTGATTATTATTATAGTCAAGTAGCATTGAAGTCTTTTATATATCATTTCTGCATCCGCATTTAGCGCACTTAAAAAGATAACATTTTTATATTTGCATGAGTATCACTAGAGTGAGCATTTATAAACAAAGGAACGATGATCCTGAACTTCTAAGTTAATCCTTATATAAATGCAATTTGGATTTTTTTGTAGATTAAATTATTTTACTAATAATGCTAAAAAATGAATGAATATTATTATCGAATACTTTTAAATTATTGTTGGTCTTGCTAAAATAATAAATACAAGATTAACCTTTATTGCAAATCCTTACTATGCCAGTTTTTAGATATTTATAATTTTAAATGAGAAATTAATATTTTTAGTTAGAACACTTTACAATATTAATGAAAAATTGCCAATTTTTAATAAGTAGTTGATAGATGATTTTCTCTATCTCATGATGTTTTGCATTGTCTAGTCCTACGGATTTAAAAAAACATAGCTATTTTCACAAGACATGAGATCAGAAATACTAAATTAAAAGTATCCAAAATTGAAGTGAAGCAAATGGTGACGGAGTTATATTTAATTTAAAAAAATAGTAATAATGAAGTATGATGACACAATTCTTTGAGAAACAAGAAAGATTTGTCTATTTGGTAACTGCCTTTAGACTATGAAGGGATTTTAGACTCGTTTTTATTGAGACTGATTGTTGAGATAACCCGTTCTTAAAATTTTTGAATCCGACGACGGTATTCGGGCTATTTTAACCACAAGATCAAAAGTGTAACAGTTTCGTTATTCTTTTGTAGGACATCGAATGATGTCTCGATGAACAAAGTTAGGAAAATTGGAACTAAATGAAGCAATGATTCTTATAATAGCTAAATTTAAAGCTTTTAAGAGAATAGAAAGGTTAAGATAAATTCAGAAATATATTTGTTATTTATCAACGACTGTTCTGTTCAATGAAAATTGTCTCGCCTATTTTTTTGGTGAAACGAATTAAATTCGCAGATTTAACTTCCTAATTTCCAGCTTTATTATTTTTTGACCTCTCTATTTCGATTTTTGTTTTATCTTACGGGACGGAGGTCTGTCTTAGTCATGTGGATACTAGAGATCTATCGGATAACCGGATTATCTGCAAAATTTTTTACATCCTTTTAACATCCTCATCCGCGGATCATTTAAGTTTTAACATACGCAATTTTCAAACATTTTTATTTTTCTGTATATCACAAAGTTTTTTTCTGGATTTTTGAATTTTTACTTTATCCAAAATTTTATGAAAAGTATTTCTTTATGATAACACATATTCATTGACATCTTCCCTCTATAAAAAGTTGCTTAGAATAGCAATTATGATATCCGCTCCGCAAAAAAAAATTAATTCTGACACCCGCATCCGCGAATACAAAAAACCGATACATATCTAGTGCATACTAGATAGATTTAGTTGTATATTTTACACATCCTAAATTCCATATCCACTTTTTGTAGACAATTTGTTAAAGAGTTTCATGGTTGTGTCAGTGTAGTTATATATTGGGTCTAAGATATAATAATAGTTTTGGTCTGAAATTGTTTGATTTTCAGACATATCATGCGTGGAACAGGTTGACAAATGTTAAAAAGATAACAATTTTCGCTTCTCCGATCAGATCTGTCTGTGAACATATTTAGTTTATAGCCTATAATAGAGATTTGCCTTAGATGGGAAAATCTGATCCATGGAGATAAGGAAATTTACTGCTATCTTTTACAAAAATGACACAACGAAGGAATCGAAGAGCATCTACACCAGAAAAAGACTCTATCGAAATCATGACTTCGACAGTGTGATGGGAATGATGGAATAAGTAAAAAACAAGCGTGATGTGAAAGCAATCATTCATTTTTAAGAATATTCTTAAAAAATAATATCTACCAATATTTTAATTATAAGGAATCAACTGAGCCCAGACACTCAACAAGGCAGTGTTAATATCTAAGAGAGGAGGTGGCGACGTTACTATGCTATTTGACTGGGCGAACTAGAACGTTTGGCATGGGGCGCCACATAGGCATTTAGGAACCGTGAGGATCAGTATGATCTACCAAGTTTGCTACAATACTCCTTCTTATCAAACCTCATACACCATACATTCTGCAGGTTGCAATTGTGTGCTGTTTTGCCAAATGTTTCTAAAAACAAATATCAAAATTTTTATAGAATAGAAATATTTATTCAAAAATAAAATCAATCATAATTTAGAGACAATTACATATTATGAGAAGATGCAAAAGAACAAAAACAGTTTGAGATCAAATGAATATAAAAAAGTAACTTTGAAATAAACAAAAACAGATAGGTAAACATTACGTTATTGTAGCACGTAGAACATATCAAAAATGAATGTTTTTTGCACATAAAACATTTACAAGTTGTACACCTACGTAAGTAAGTTTTTTAGTCGAGGAATATTTATCACATTCAGGCGAATTAACATGGATTTTTTTGGATTTTTTTTTTTGCTATAGCAGTACAATTATATTGATAAATCAGACACGAGTTGAAAGCTGCAATGTCGAAATAATTTGCAAAAATAACTATAGTCCAGCGTCTACTCCGTTTATAACAGGTGTATATTATCGTAGCATTCGGTTAAAAGTATTAACACCACTTTCATATTTATTGTAATCGAACAAAAGGTTTCGTTTATTCTTTGTTAGAGCTTTTTGAAACATCCCCAGTGTGCAAAACCGATTCATATACCGTTTTGAAATTCATTTCTTGCATGTTTCATTTGTGATGTAAGTGATTGATGAGATAAAATGAGGGTGATAATTGCGCATTGTATTATACGTATTTATGGGTTTCTAGTCAAAATCCTCGAAAACTAAATCACCGCTACCCAAATCCCCTAAAACTAAAGTCCCTGTTATCTTAATTTTCTTGGACTTTGGTAGAGGGGATTTTTGTTTTTCGGGATTTTGACTAGATAGCGTATTTATGCCTGTAGAATAACACTCAATAATGGGTGACATAATAAGGCGACTTAACGAGCTAACCAAAAAAATAACTAGTTTTTTTTTCATTGTCGTGATCTAATCAAAACATGGATAAATAACTGCGATGATATAGTGTGCAAACAGAAGACGTGTTTGGTACGTCAATCATATACTCCTAAAAATATAATTTTAAGCTTCTTAGATGGTGTTAAAATTTATTTCAAAACTTCAAAAAAAAAACTCAATTTTTCTAAAAAACTATTTCTCAAACAATTCAATGGAAGCACAGAAAAGTAATGCCTAAAATTTTTTGAGCAAATCATTAATAGGATAAAAAATTGATTTATTAATATGTACTCAGGAAAATGATGGGCTTTTTACTCCATTGGCGCATTTGTGTAACTGGTATATGCTAAAAACGAGAAAAATAATTCTAGGTGACGACTATTCAGAATTCAGATACAGCTCACAACCAATAGAAACTCGGTTGTGATATTTAGTTCTGATTTTCTGGGTACTAGTTCCGAGAACTTAAATTTAGGATTGGCACAAGGTATAAGTCCCAAAACAAATTCATGGTACGAACTAGGTTAGGCATAGTCGGTTATCTGGCCTCTGCAGGAGTTGCTTGTAGGACGGATTATATATTCATATTGTAAAATTATATATTCTAAGGCAGTGATTCCCAACCTTTTTTTATCCCACGGACCCCTTACACCAAAATATTTATCATTCGGACCCCCTCACAATAAAGCTTACATTGTATCAAAGTTACGAAGAAAGTTACATTCATTTTTGTCAGTTAAACTTATATAGATAAAATAATGTGCAGAAAATTCAAAAATATTTGCCAAATTTTAATCTGATCAAAGCTATCTATAATCATCAAAAAAGAGACCTCTTTCTTAATTTAGCGGATAAAGAAAAAAAGACGATTTTTAAAAATAAAGAAATTGATGCTTCTGCATATATTGATTTCAGACTTTACTTATCAAAAAATTAATGATTAAAAGTAATAGAGAGTGTGTAATGTATTGGAAAAAAAAATTAAAACTTGAAAAATAGTTTTAATTGTCTTTTTAAATGTATGACTTCAATATTTTATAAACTATGATGGAAAATATTTTGCAGACCCCAAATAAAACTTTCACGGACCCCTAGAGGTCAGCGGATAACAGGATTGGAAACACTGTTCTAGGGGTAACTTATATACTCATTTCACGTATATATGAGACGTCCCAGGCGTAGTTTGTTCCTAATATAGCATGCCGTAAAATTGTCTGTATATTTAACTTCCATAACGTGTACTAAATATTTCATATCAATAGTATATAAGGTATGCATACGATCTAATTTTAAACAAGCTACATTCCGTTGTGCCGATTTTTTATCTTGGTTTTCTTCCTCTGAAGAATTCAAAGGTTTTTACGATTAGGTCAACCCGATTGTATCCTTGTTAGTAATCAAGCTAATAATAAGATTGTTTTCTATTTTCAGACCGTTCGTGGTAGGATAGTATCGATCACTAAATCCATATATTTGTAACATATTCTTGTAAAATAATATATATCAAGGTATAGTCATGAAGTACAAGGGCCATTCTTAGGTGTTTAGTGACTCAGTATTCCGAGCGGGACCACGATATCCTTAAGGATGGGTGCGAACGTCACAAACAATCCTCAACGTAACCTATTGGTGTAACTACGAAGTCTTGTGGCCTACCATGGTTAAGTGAAAGAAGAAAATGGAGAGAATAAGGAAAGGAAGGTGGTAAAGCCCAAACAAAGTTCTTACTGTGAACGAAAGTTTAGATTCTTTTGTTAGTTCCATAAAAAAAACTTTACGCAAAAAATAGTGACATCTTTTCTTGAAGCGAATATACCTTTGCATAAACTAAATCACCCTAGTATAAAGTCGTTGTTTAAAAGTATGGGAAAACACTTCTGCCTGCGAGATCACTTGTGGAAAGCAATTGATGAGTTAGCATTACAAAAAATAGAAGAAATTAAAAACTTAATACAAAACAAGAAAGTTTTTCATGCTTGATGAGACTGAAATTTCTGGACAAATATTCGTTTTTAATTGGCATGATTGATAACTCAGAAATTACCTATCTTATAAATGTTTCCAATTATGATGAACACATAAATTTAGAAAAACTTACAAGATTAATCCATGATATAACAAAAGAGTATAAAATTGAACGAGACAAATTTTCTTTGTTGTTAACAGATGCAGCAAGATACATTATGTCCGCTATAAAAGTTTTGAAAGTTTTATTTCCAAATCTTTTTCACATTATATGTTTTTCACATCTTTTACACAATTGTACCTTGAAAATAAAAGTATTCTAGAAAAATGTTGATAATCTCATTTCCAGCATTAAATCACTCACGATTAAAAATAGAAAAAGACGTTCTCTTTTTAAGCCTATTGGCTACCCTCCAGTTCCAATTGTAACGAGATGGACAAGTTGGTCAGAAGCAGCGATATATTATTCTGAAAATCTTCCAGCAGTAAAGAAAATAGTTCAAGAAATTAATGATGGAGGTGTAATTTTGTTGCAAAATGCTGAAGAAAGTGTCAAAAATACAAACCTGGCTCAAAACTTGCTAATAATAAAAAGAGAATATTCACAATTTATTGATTTAGTCGAAAAAAGTCAACATAGAAACTTCTCAGTCAAAGATGCTTTTACCGCTTTCAACAAAATTTCTTTTATTGAAGACGAATGTGACATAAAAAGTTATCTTGAAAATAGGTTCAAACAAAATGAAATCAAAGACTTAATGGAAATGGAAAATTCTCAAATCTCTCCCTGCACTTAACTTAAACTCCAAAATTGTCAAGTTTCAACTTCAGAAGTAGAAAGATCATTTTCTAAACTAAATAAACTGCTAGAAAAAGATCCAAATTTTAAAGCAGAAAATGTGTATATGATGTTTTATTACAACGTTACTAATTTTGTTAAATAAACTTTAATACTTTGTATAAAATTTTTATAGCTAATTAAAGCAATAAATTTTTAAAACGTCAATAAAGTCAATTTTTTTCTCTGTAAAGTCATTTTTTTAAGTCAATTTTTCCTTGCCCTGGTCATTACTGTCTCTCACTTCTGGTCCATTTATCATATGTATCCAGAAAATATTCATGAATACGTAAAAAATAGAATATAAACAACTATAAAATATTCATCACCTAAAATGAATTTATTAAGCTTTAGAAAAAGAAAATTTGAGCAAAAACATTGAAACATGTATGGCAAGAAATACGAAGATATATAAGTTTATAACTTTCGTGAAAATAAACAGAAGGTAATTGCTTGTTAGAATCGATGATATCAAAAATGAGAGGGAATCATAAAATAATACAATTTATATGTGTTCTGTGTTGCATTAAAATTTCTCTTATTCTTCAAAAACGGATATTCGAATAAATATTCGTGAATAACACATTTTGAAAACGAAGACTAATTTCAATGTTTTCGACGAATATTCGCACAACCAAAAATTAATTTAGAATAACCGACCATCACTAGTAGTATATACTCAAATAAAATAGAAAATCTTATTTTAAGAAACGTTAAGTGGCTTTGAGAAGTATATTATTTGGAATCAGCAAATCATAATATGCCCTACAAAAATAATAAAATGACAATTAGAAGTATAAAAAGAGTTTGATTATATTTCATTGTGCCATTAACAGGATAGATGACGAAAATAAATAAGAGCTTGAATTAAGTTGTATCCGCTCTTTTGGTTCATCGGCAATTGGCATGCTCGTGCAACGATCCTATATTCATGATCTCATCTCATATAATCTATTTAAGATGATTCCCCACTCAAATGATTGAAGAAGATGCTTTTCGGGAAAATGTGGACTCACTTTACTCCAACTTTCGGCAGAAGAATAGCGCGGTTTCTTATTTCGCGAAAATCGTTGAAAATCATGCTAATTTGAAGGTTTTTCTATACAACGGTAAATTTCCATTGTTTTACTTCAATGCTTGAGTCAAGTGAGGCGCCAACTTTTACGAAGGGCGTCACAAATAGCTTAACCAACATTTATATTTAAAAACTGCACATTTTTCTTCTAAACATCCTTTTAAACGTTTAAATATATCTTCTTGTGTTGCAAATTATTTTTTGATTAACATTTTTTATTTTTATCTTTTTTCCTCATTTATATTTTGATATTCTCCCTGCTAGCTTACAAAATAAAGAATGCACACGCAATTATAATCTAATAATAACTTTTTGCATTCTAAACTTAAAATAATAAAAAGAGAAATATCAGTTTTGGTTAAAATCAGCTATAATTATTATAAAAAACGAATTATTTTTGCAAACCGAAATAATTTTAAGTTTTGAGATCAATCCTTTAATTTGCCGATGACAATCAGTCATGATGATAATCTAATTAGCAGGTAGCCATTCCTCCCTCCCCTCTTGCTTTAACTCTGGAAACTCCAATCCGCTAATGGTTAATTAGTTAGAAAGATGAATGAGTTAGTTAGCTTGCTATTTATTTCGCTAATTTCTCGAAGTAATCTATTTTATGGGTGCGATCCAAAAGGGGCTAAGTACAAAACAGCTAGGCCCAAAAGAGCTAGTACATTTGATAAAGTGCTACAAAATGACTAGTTCTATATGAACTAGTACCAAAATGGCTATTGTGACAAAAGAGATAGAAGTGCATTTGAGCTAGTACAAAAAGAGCTGTTAACCAAATTAGCTAATTTCAAACAAATGTAATGTTGCTTAAAATGTGTGAAGAATTATCAGATTCTAATCAATAATTTTATAGAACATTATTATATAGCAGTAATAGTTTTAATTAACACACTTTATTATAGAAACAGATAAAAAACAAATTGAATAGAAAAATAACTTAAAATGCGACAAATTTAATATGTTATGTTATAGCTCATTCCTCGTAAAAAAAATCTTTTGTAGAAATATCATTATTTATATGCTTGATAATCAAGTTTTTGAGCCTATCGTTGATTTCCTTAGTCTTTCTTTTGTCATGTACTTGCTTTCCACTGACATACGCACTTATATTGCTTCTCTGAAGTGCTTTCTCTTTTTTATTTCCTTCAAGAAAGCGCCATATGGTTGAATGAGTAGTGTCATACATTCCCTGGATAGCTGATTGGCAAACATTTTTGAACAATTTTTCAGCTTTAACCAATCAAATTAGGTGAAAATCGAAACAATTATTTCTTGAATAAATTGTTTAACTGCGCAAAAATCTAAATTGCTGAAAACATTGCTAAAGATTGGCTGAAAACATCTTACTTTTCAATAATATCTTCCGATATTTCATACTTAGAAGTTTTTCGATACTTATAGAGTTGGGGATTAGGGCGTTTTTTAGTTTTGACATACTTCTTAAACACAAGTTGTCTCAATTACCTCTTGAGTGGCATAACATTGAGAATTTGAATGTTATAGTATTTTTTCTTTATAGCGGTAAGTATGTTGTATGTGGGAAATCTCATTTTCTGTTGTCTAATACCACTCTCCAAAAAAGTCGCACATATTTGTGTGTCTGAGGTACGTCTTACGCTATAGATTTGGGAAAAAGGACGTTGAACGAAATTTTTTATTGTCTAATATTCAATCAATTTCAACCACTCATATTAATTATTCCTAATATATGAGTTTCTGGATATAGCTATAGTGTAACTTATTAAGTTAATTAGTATTTTATTTTTTGCCACAATATGCAAGTTACATTTCACCATTCAGCAAAAAATTTTAAAGAACATTTAAATTTATTTATAACTTTCGAAAGCTTCTAAAAATTTGATAGTTTTGGCATTACGTTCATTTAAACCTTGGCCCTGTACCGTATTGGCACAGCCCTGTTTCACAGAGATTAAATGAAATGTACTCTCAATCATCATATGAAACTACTTTTTAGAAAGTGTTCTTCTAGTTCTGTGCCGCATCGTCACGGAGGAATGGCAAAAAAGTGCGGACACTGCTCTCACGTGCTTATGGATATTTGAACAGTTCGCTCAATACACCTACTTTCACAAAAGGGTCATCTTTAACTTCAAAATTGACTCTTTGACAGTTAATGTATTTTTACGTCTATTCTTACTCTCTCGCGCATTTAATCTTTTTTTCTTGGAGCTATCTATCTAGTAAACGAGCGTGTTTTACTTTTAGATGGAGATAATTGAGTTTTACAGCTCTGTTAAAAAGATGAAGAAGATGAAACTTGCAACAGTTCTGCTATCGTAGGGACGTGTTTGCGTGTGTGCTAGCCATGAGGTCATGGCTTCGAGTCCCAGAGGAAGTGTGTTTGAGAGTCCATTTCACACGTTATGTTGATTTTAACGTAACAGTTGGGGAAGAGCTTGCTTTCACTTTGGCTCTCCCACCAGAGATTATCGCCCCAGCTAAGAACAGAGTTATCTCAATTTTCTAAAATAAGAGAGCATATTGAATTGAGTTAGCGATGTATCGGATCATCCGCAAAAAATTTAAGTGTGAACATCCGCAATTTTCAAACATTCTTCTTTTTTCTCTATATACCGCAAATTTATTTTCCAAGTTTTTGAATTTTTACTTTATCCAAAATTTTTACGATAATTATTTCTTTATGATAAGTTTTATAGCTAAAAAGTCAAAAAAATTAAGTTAAACCTTTAACAATAAAGTCAAATTTTGAAAAAATGAGTTTCAGAAAGGTTTTTCTCGAGAATTCGCAACTACAATATTAAAAAAATAGGTTAAGTCAAAATTTGTAGCCAAAAATGTGAAAAATAAAGTCAAAAAAAATCGCCCTAATGATAACACATGTACATTGACATCTTTCTTCTCTTTAAATTTTTAAGAAGCATAAAACTTGTGTTTGCTTAGAATAGCAAATATATGCATCCGCTTTCACTAAAAAAATTAATTCTGACATCCGTATCCGTTAAGATGTCAAATCCACGAATACGAAAAATTTCACTTGAAAAATGTAGGGCGTATTTTTAAGCAGTAGTTGAAAATATTTTTATAAGGAACTTCAATTTCAAAATTCTGACACTGCCCCGCTTAACCAACAAAACCATGAAAAAGGACTTCTTTTCTTGCGTATTGATGGTATTTTCAGAGAATACCTTTTTACGATGACAAAAACAATAAAAACTGAAGAAAGCTTTGAACAAATGGGATTTATGGATGAATTTTATCACGATGAAATATATTTTAAAAAAGGCTGATATTTTAAACTTTCTCAAAAATTATTAACAAGGCGTTTTGACTATGTTTGGGCGTGATACATATCATAAATAAATAAATACGAAAACAGTTAGATATATCATATTTTGCCTAAAAGGAGTCAAAAAAGCATTGAGAATATTTTTACGGAATTCTACATACATGCATGCATTAAAAATGAGTTAAAGTTTCTTTTGATTGAAACATCGCATATGGTTGAAGCGATCATCGACATAAAGCTTCCTCTTCCAAAATGCCCCTTTTTATTCGCTTAAAACTTTTTTGTTTTACTCATTCTAATAAACTTTCTAAGTAAGTAAACAAGCAACTTCATTAATTGATCAACTCTGTTAACCCTATTAGTGACGGCCTATTTACATTTCCTCAGTTTTCTTGAATGATTGCTAATTTTTACAAAATTTTCGCGTGAACCTACTAAATGATTGATTGCGAATCTGATCGTGACATTTATTTTTTTATAAAAATCAATCAAACTTGTCTTACACATATATACCCATTTTCAAGTGTACTGAACACGATGGTCACGTTTATTTTTTTTAAAAAACAACCAAATCTGTCAAAAAATTGGTTGATATATGACAGCTCAACTGAAAAAAAGATAATTTTAGATTTAGTGCTTATACAAAGTTTTTTTACACATATATACCCATTTTCATGTATGCTGAATACGATGGTCACGTTTATTTTTTTAAAAAATCATTCAAACCTATCAAAAAATTGATTGATATATGACAGCTCAACTTAAAAAAGAACATTTTAGTTTGAATGGTTATACAAAGTTTTCTATTTATATACACCCATTTTCATGTAGGCTGAATACAATATCACGTTTATTTTTTTAAAAATCAATCAAACCTTGTCAAAAATTTGATTGACATATGACAACCCAACTGAAAAAATTAACTCTTTATTTAAGTACTTATAAAAAGTTTTTTTTTAACATTTTTGATTAATTTGTGACTTTTTTAAAATCGTGGTATGTTTGCGGTCAGATATATTGTACTGATTTTTGAACGATTTGTTATCATGCTATTCTCCAAAGACTATATTCAAATTTTTAATCATTTTACAAATGAATTTATTTCCCTTTGAAGTTTAGATTTTATTTGGAAATAAAAACAATTTTTTTCAATATCAAAATTTCCAATGAGGCACGAATATTAATTTTGATACTCATCATTATACTATAAAATTGATTCATATATTTATGTTCAAAATTTTTTTTTCATTTTTAGACTATAGAATGAAAATTACGCTGTGAATTATATTTCAACTGGAGTTTGAATGATTACATCATGTTTTTTAAATATTATGTATAATTTTTTCGAATTTTTTCAAACTTTGAATATTCCATTTATATGTGCATAAAGAATTACAAAAATTTGGTAAGTTTCTATTTCTGAGGAATGAAGTTATAACTCAAACTTTCATACATTTGTATATATAAAGTAGGCTTCCTCTTCATCAGAAAATGTCATCCAAGTTTTGCCATGTTAACGATGTATATATTGAGAATAAAGTTTTTCTCTTTTTTTTTAAACTATTTTTATTATCCTTGAAAGTTAATAAAGGAGATCATTCACTTTTTTTTAAATACTGGCAGCAATTATTAAATAAAATAGCAAATTTTATGCAGAAAACTCATGTTGAGGTGAAAATATTTTTTATTTTAGAGAAACGATACAACAACCAAATGATTAGATATAAAATCGATCAAATTTTTATAATAAATAAATTATATTGCAACTTTATCATCTTCGTTCATTTGTATATTGTTTGATTATACGTAAAAAACTTTCTCAAAATTATTTAAATTGACCGATTCAACTTGTTTCGGGATGTTGTTGAGTGAATGGTATAAACGACATTGTTGATTTGTTATAAAAACGTGTATATTTCATGTAAAATTTTAATTAATGTTCTTGGAGAAAGATTTTTAAAATAAACCTCAAATTTGTTTCACATTGATCAGCATTTTCAAATTCTAAATGCAAAAAAAATTTATAAATGAAATTGCGAATGTTGATTTGTTATAATAATGTGTATATTCCATGTAAAATTTGAATGAATGTTTTCAGAGATAGATTTCAGAAGTAAACCGCAAGTTTCTTACACACTTATAGGTATTTTTAATTTCTGAATTCCAAAAATAAGTCCAAAAATGAAATCAGCATGCCCGATTTGATATAAAAAAATATATTTCATGTAAAATTTGAAGGTATATTTTATTAGATATATTACTCATCAATCAAAATTTTGATTGACATTTCCCAAAAAGTAACCATGATTAATTTAAACTATAAAGTGTTATGTCTTCAAAACTGTATATATTTATAAATTTTCAAACGAGTATATAATATAGAATCAAAGTTATAAGCTTAACTAGAGATACTGTCAGAATTTTGCTGAAAAAGTTTAACTTTTGATTTTGATTGACAGATTTAGACATGAAAAGATCATTCAACTGCCATGAAAATGGTATCAAAAGATGCAGTTATCAATTTTAGGAAATGTCACGAAGTATGGTGGCAAAAGATGTAGCCAATTTGGTACAAGAGAAATTTTAGTTGGGGGGGGGGGGGGGGCTAAAATAGCCCCCGCATCACTGATTGGCTTAATAGAGCCCAAATTTAATATACAAAGTTTTATACTTGTCGACGAAATTTTGTTCTCCGATTTTTAATCAAGGAGCGATAAAAGGATGGATGTTTTTAGAATTTTGAACAGCAGAGTTTGAAGCATCTTTGGTTGAAACATTCCATCACTACGAGGTTTTTTAATTTTCAGATCTTTTTCATATAAGTAATATAAAATGAGGAATATTGTAAGATAGTATGAAAATCTTTTTTTAAAAAAATTTCGCACTCCATGAGACTTTTTCAACTCAAGTCGAGGAGAAAGCGAAAGGTAAGGATTTCTTGCAAGTGAGGATTTATATAACTTAAAATTAATTAATATTCAATACTAACTCTATGGACATATATTAATCATACTTGAATCTTGACTCACAAAATTTCCTTACATCCTGACCACAAAAGCCGTCCCTTCGCGCCTGACAGTTGAAAAAGAATCATGGAGTCGAAATATCCTCTTTATAAAGCTTTGTCATACTATCTTACTATATTCCTCGCTTATATTTTGCACTACATAATATGACTTGAGCCGCATCCTTCTCTTATAAATAAAATATATGCCCTAAACATTTTAAGCTCGCCTGCCCTATATATTTTCCATCTACATTCTTCTCTGATGAGTATATAAAAAATGGCCGCTTTCTAAACATAAATGCGAGACAAAAATTCAGTATGGGAAATTGTAAAATATTTAAGCTTTTATGTGTTTCTGTTTTTACAAAGATAAGCGCGCTATAGTGAATATTTTTCCTTTCTTCAAAGGAATCATCCTAAGAGTTGGCAGAATTGAATTAACAGCATTGCATTGCGTCTACCAAAATTTAAGCGCAATTCAAGAAAATAAATACGCTGGTGATAAAACCTTCGGGATAATCTTTTCTAAAAACGGAACGAATAGTCAGTTTGTTATTGTGGCTAGAAAACTCGGAATAGAACATTTGTTCTTAGAAAACTGGTTCTCAAGAAAACTATTTTAGAAAAATTTTGAGTTAGTTAGCCAGTTGTAAAGTGTCCAGTTTCGGCGAGCTATATAACTAACTGAGACACGAGTTTTTTGAGAACAAATTTTTCTGAGATGGAGTTTTCCTATTTTCTTCTTCAAAAATCCTTTAATATTTTTGTATACTTAATCTAAATATTATGTCTCAATTAGTGTCAAATAAGGAATTATACATTTTATTTGCCTTTCTGAAGCTCTTTTAGAGGACATGATAATTTTTCTACAATTTAAGACTTTAATATTCGATGTGAATTTGAGACCGAGTATTCGAACGCCGAGTATTCCAAAAGCGAGTAAATCCAATTAAAAAATGTATCCTCAAAAAAATTCCGCCCTTTATAATAATTTCAGCATGTGTGTTCCTTTTATGTAATGACTTGTGTGCAGTAATGTCTGTTCCTTGAAAATGGTATAAATATTTTTAGTTGGTGAAGGAATGTGTGAATGAAATGGAGAAGGCGGTGGAAGAAAATGAATCTTCGGGTCGACAAGAACTTCTGCAAAGAGGAGGTAGCAAGGTGAAGAAACAGCTAGAAAAAATGCATCTCAAATACTGTCTCTTGTGCAAGGGTAAAGCTCCTCATTTATTTTAAATTCATAACTCATTTGTCCCGAACTCATTTTTAAATGACGAAGACGATTCCTTGATTGCTCTTTCATGCACAATTGGGACCCCGCAGTGTCTGCTTTAAGTTATATTAAAACTCATTCAAAAAGAAAAGTAGGCGATTAGTGTTTGCAAAGCCAATGCCTGAAAGAAGGGTTAATGTAGTTTTATGTCAATTTACTTAATCCTTAAAGGAATAAAACCCTCTCCTGTTTTGGAAAATCGATCGTTGTGATGAAAAGTTTATTAGAAAATCTTCATTAATTGTTTCAAAAATATCTTACCCATTTTGATTCCACCGCATTTTAAATGACACAGACGATTCCTCTATTTTAACGCAGTTTATATTAACCCTTTGAGTACCAGTGGGACCCCAGTGTCCCAAGAAATGAAAATCGTTTGTTCTGAATATATAAAATTCCATTGAAAAAAAAGTAGACGAATAGTCTTTAAAATTTCCCTCCTCAAACAATTAAATTGCGTAATGTCGGCTTCTCTTTCTCGGATCAAATGTATTAACTCTATGAGGGAGGGGATTTTTAAGAGCCTGCTTTTTTTCAATGGAATTAAATATATGCAATTTTTACTTTAAGTGTGTCCTTTTCCAATTTCTAATTTAAGTAAATATAATAGGAAAATTATTATTTTCTTAATATTCACAAAAAAAAGATTGAATTATCAGTTAGATCCGTACCAAATAAATCTTTTCAAATTCACTAACAAATTTGAAAACTGACTGAAAATTTATAAAGATACCTTATAATACTTTTTATTTTTGGATATGCCATAATAAGACCACACTCCCCGGGATGCTTCTGAGACCAAACGCTTTTTTTTAAACATCTCCATCCTTTCAGCGCTTTTTAAGGCGGGCTTCATTTTTATTTTTGTAAAATCTGAAATTGTTGACTCTGGCCGTTAACCGGTTTATACGAATCCTCTGCTTTACATTAGATATATAATCTGATTTCAATTCTTCTCTTTTGAGAAGGGCTTTTATTCGAAGATGCAAGAACCATTTTTAAGGAATACACGGTAGTAATATTGCATGCATGTAAATATAAAAGTGTTTTTAAATATTAAAATGGAAAATTGTTTCCATACACATTCTAGTTATAATTCTTGCTCTCTTTGCGGACTATCATTTCATTTACTGCCACTAAATGTGCTTAAACTTTCAAGGCCCAGCTGTGCAAAACAAGAGTTACGAATTAGTCGTGGTTATAACACTTTGAGGATGAAATGTCTCACTCGGTATCATCATTTAAAAGTAAACGCGTATTTCCATTTTTTTGAGCTCTTTAATGAGATTATCACTTTAAAACAGGGGTCCTCAAACTTTTTAACCCGTCGACCCCTTGATAGATTATTTGCTATCTCCTCCACCCCCAGATAACTTTAATAAAAATTTGAAATCATTTTTTGCATTTCTGATGATGAGAAATATATGAAAATTTACCCTTAAAATAATATTTTATCTGTAAATATACTAATACATAAGTTTCATGAATAACTCGTTTTTTTTCTGCCTAGAAATTTAATTGATTCTCCATAACATAACCAACTCCCTTCAAAGACTATGTAATAACCGACGCCTTGAAAACTCTCGTCAACCCTGGGTATCTATATCGACCACTTTAGGGAACTCTGCTTTAAATTAATCAATTTATGTTCCAGAATGGAAGAATCGAAAATGTTTACCTATATTAAAAATTTTTATTAAATCATTATAAAAATGAAACAATCTTTCTTAAAATTTTATTCTTCAATATAGAAAGAAAGGAATTTACTACTTAAGACATTGTGAGGATATGATACTTCATGTGTTTTCTTTATATTCAGTATAGGCTTCTTCTTTTTTAGCAAAAAATGTCAACCAAATAAGTAGAGTTGATCTTGAGAGTAGGTTTGATCAAATACAAATATAAATACTTTTGAAAACTAAAAAGGAAAATATAAATACTTTCGGTCACTATGACCTTCTTCAGATATATATGACGTAAAATTTATTCAGCGTTTTCAATTTATTTTCTTTACAACTTTTATTTATGAAGACTCAGCGCCATTTTATTTACATAAATACTTTTGTTTGGGGTTTCCGAAAATATCAAATAATTTTGTTCAAAATACAAGTATAATACTTGTTTAAAAGAATGTAAATTCTTTTAATTTCAAATTCTAAATTAAATAAATAATATTACCTAATTTACTTTATTTTAAGTTTTACAAATCACAATTCATAGTTGCATTTTATCAATTGATCGGAAAGTTTCCGGGGCGGGCTGTGCTTTCTCAGGTGTGTAAATATTACCAGATTTAATAAACACTCTTTCTGATGTTGCACTGCATGGCAAAATATTTTTCGCAAGTTTTAAGTTGAAGCATTTTCATCTTGCCAGTACTTCAGTCCTTTGATTGATATCAAAAGGCAGAACACGTTTCAAATTTTTGGATTTGATAAAGATGAAAGGGTCATATAAGCTATAACTAATTCTCTTCTAAACACTTTTTTGTAACTATTTTATTTGGTGAGCCCTAAATGGGGATTGTCTATAAACCTGTAAATATATTTGTTTATAAAGATAAAAGATTATTATATTTTTTTCTTTTAAAGTTATATTTTTAAATTAAATGTTTACACTAATGATACTTTGGAAAAAAAATTAAGTGTAATAAAATACATTTTTTTAACAGTGGTAATTTCAGTAGTCAAAAGTTTTGAGGCAAGACATTATATTAAATCTGAAGTTAACAAAAGCATAAATAATGATTAGTTTTGCTAAAATATTATTAAATAAATTTATAAAAAGAATTTGTATGAAATAATTTCCTTAAAAATTCAAGAAGCAGCCATGGGTGATCGTTTTTCAAGTTGATCCCAAATGGGGCTCATGGCAGGCAATGGGTTAATAGACTCATGAATCATTTGATATACTTGATAAGCATCATAAACTTGTAAATAATGGTTCTCCCTTCTTTCCAGATAATCGCTAAATCAAACAGTGATTTTATACGTCAAATATTTTTACTTCAAATTCCAAAATACATATTCAAATACCTTTGTTCTATATTGTAAAAATATAAATACAAATACAAATGTATTTGATCCAACCCTACTATCGAGATAACCTGTCATAAAAATAATTGGATTTAATTCGAAATCGACATTCATGAATCCTGGCAGTATATGAAAGTCTGAATTTTTTTTGAAATGTATGTCTAAATAGACCAAGTTCCATAAAGGTTTTATGGTAAAATATAAAACAAGAATATAAATTTATGTGTGCTTTGGATTTTAAATTTTTTTAATTTTTTAATCTATTTTAAAAATGTAGATTTAATTTCTAAAGGCCATTTCAAAACTCCTAAAATATGTTCTTCATTTGTTAACTTCTAAAATTTTACAAAATTTAGAAAACTTACAAAAAGGAACCCTGAATGTACAGCTATTAATTAAAAATTAATCATTGACCTAATAACTTGAACTTTTTTTACACAATCTAAGACTCTAAAGAAGTTTTAAAAGAAGTGCTATTAAAAAACAAAAGTTGGCTTTTAACTGCAGTAGTGATGAGGAAAAACACGGGTTTTATATAAGAGAGAGTGTGTGGCTTGTATAGGCCATATGGTTATGCACAGCACTATGGATACATTTGGCCCTGGTGAGAACCTAACTCTGTAAAGACAAAAAGGCTGTCTTCGATTTTAATCCAGCGATCCTGTTTAATGGTTTTTCAATTTTTTAGCTTGCTTCAGAATACTTATTTATGCGAGCGAGCATCCTCATAGTGAGTCCAGAGTCCTGAACAATGAATTACTTTCGCCTATGATCACCCTCCTCTCTGAATCAAAGGATAGAGAGGTGATATCCCTTGCACTTGAATTAGCTGTCAAACTTTCTGTTTATGAAGAAAGCAAAGAAAAGATGGTATTTAAATCAATTTTATTCTAGAGATGTATCGGATATCCGCATATGCGAATCATTCGCAAAAAATTTTACATCCTCATCCACGGATTTTTTTCATGTTAACATCCGCATCCGCAATTAAAATCGTTACATTATAGCTACTTTTCTAATTTTTACATTATAGCTACTTTTCTCGATCCGAGATTCAAAAGTAAATTTTTCACCAATTTTTAAAAACAAATAAAATAAATGAAGTTTATACCTCTTTGGATGAAGCTATGGACTCTATTCTAAACTCTAGTAGTGAAGAAGAAAACGAGAAAGAAAATGAAGATAATGAAGCTTTTAATGAAGAAATAACGAAGTATCAAAAAGAAAAAAGAATTAATGGCACGGCTACTCAAAGCTTAGATTGGTGGAAAACTAAAGAAGAATTTCTATTTTTATCAAAAATTGCATTTCATACCTTACCTGTCCTCCTAGCACTGTTCAAAGCGAGCAGCTCTTTAGCAGCCCCGGAAATATTTATACTGTCAAAAGAAAGAGATTACTAGGGGAAAAAGTAGAAAAACTGTTATTTCTTAAAAAAAATTTACCTGTAATTAATAATGATTATTTTAAATAAGATTTTCCAATTATTCTGATTTTTACATTGGTTGATTAAAAAACAGTAAAAATGTAAAAAAGGCATTAAAATAGTAAGATATTATAAAAGATAAAACATAATTTTTTAAAAATATTTTATATTCGCATAAAAATTTATTTTGGATATCCGCACCCGCGGATGTAAAACACATCCGATAGATCTCTATTTTATTCCTTCTCATCAAGTATAACTATATATATATATTTGGTGTTACGACTTTTAATCACCCATCATCCAATCACTAAGGCACTTCACCATTCGAGAATTAATCCCCTGGAGAGTTGATCGTTGTTCATTGATCACGATAAAGATTATCACATGTTACATTTTGAAAGTCGTGAAGATGAAGTGTCACTTAACCCAAAATTACTTGTATTCTGACGAATATTTGACACGTGTGAACAACTGATATCGGCCATTCTACCCTCTTTATCAAACAGTTTGATCAAATCATTTTTTTCAGAAAAAATATTTCCCTATTTCAAAATTTAGTAAAGAAATACGGGAGTTTTTTCAGGATTTTTTGCGTATGACAAAGAACGTCTTTAGTTCCAAAACTGTTCGTGATGTGATCAGGAAGATGAAAAATGTGAGCTAATAGTTTAAAAAAAATTAATATTCAAACCAAAAAATTGGCATTTAAAAAAAGTTTTAACTACACATTTTCTATTGAAAGATTTGTGAATTATAATAAAAAATGAAGAAGATAAAATATTTTCACCCTTCCAATTTTTATCTTTGGCTTGTAATTCCTTTGATTAAATAAAATTCCTTCAAATTTCTCTCTTTTGTCAATAAATTTTTCGATATTATAAAATTGTATATAACAAAATTTATAAGTGATAGAAATGAAATTTAACATTTAAAAAATTTACTGAAATGAGCGTAATGAAAGATTATTGACTTTATAGACCTAAAAAGTTTTCATTTAACTAGCCACCCAATTAACTTTTTTACTAAACAGCTATCCAACTGATGAATAAACTGACCCCTAACTAATAATAAACAACCATATATATAACTAAAAGAATTACATTATAATATTCATGAATTTATCACTAAGAAAGCCAACTTTTTGTACCTAAAAAAGCACGTTGGATGGTATACGACCCCAAAAGACAGAAATACAAAAATTTTAAATTTTTGCTATAAAATACTGCAAAACTTTGTTTTACTTAAAAAAATGCGTCGAGGTAAAAATTAAATTATCTTAATTCAATATATTATATTAAATTTAACTTAAATGTAATGTCTGAAAACCTTGCGAATTGCAAATAATTCTTTTTAACTAAAAAAAGGCTGAAAAGGGTTAGGTATTCTATGCTATCCCTTGCCTTTTCTAGTGCTAAGATGAGAACAAATTTTGTTTGATTTTTAGTCTGTTTTAGCTACTTTAATGATTAATTTGACACAAAAACAAACAACAGAATACCTATAGACACTATTCATTTAGCTGTCAACTAAATGGTAAAAATGCAGCATTTCTTTCTACCCAGTCAATTTCCGAGAAGCATCTATATCTATATCTTTACTCCTATACAATATGCGAAGTAAAATTGCAAAGTAAAACTTTTTGAAGTTACTATGACAGATGAAACACACTTACACCTTTGTTTCAAACTTTTTCTATTTTTCACACTCGACTATAAGTTGAAGTTGAAGGTATTGTTATATTTTAATAAAAAATACTCGATACTAAAATTAAGTAATCACTATAATTCTATTTATCATATCACTATAACTAATTTTAAATATTGGGAGTGAAATTAGCGATCACTCGAAATTTTGTATCTTTTATTTGGTATAAAACATAAACTAGCATAAATTGAACTATTAAGCTTAACGATGATGATTTCCATTTCATTTAAGGTTGGCTAGTTATTTAGTTTCGATACAACAAGGTCTTGGGTTCGATCCAGATACACGCATTCTTTGCTCATAGTTTGACACAAGCAGCGCATTGCGTCTTGTCGATCAAAACACTTCAAATCCTACCTTACCTTATAATACAAACTCAAAAAAACTGCTAAAGACATTATTTAAAGCAAGGTTTTTCATAATGTCTAGTATGGATTATATTTTGTGCACCAAAAATGGGGGACTTTACTGAAAATGTGTATAAAAATGAATTATTATCATTCCTCTTAAGATTCAATTGGGAATAGTGACAACACTTTCTACATCTTCGTCCTCTCTTTTTGCGAGTCACAGAGATCTCGTCACTACTTGCACTCTCTTGCACAATCTTTCCTTTGATTGGAAAGCAAGAGAAGAAATTGGAAAGTCTGCTTGCCTTGTGAATTTAATCCACACGATGGGTAAGATCCTTCAACTTGCATTAATCCCTTAAGGATCTTTAAGATTTTTAAAAACGAATCGTCAGTTTGCCTTTTTCATAGAGCTTCTTATTTTATGTCTGACTGACGTTTCATTCTGCCTGAAAGTATTAGCGCTTTAAATCAACACTTTCACAAACTATAAAAAGATAAGACTCCTACGTAATTGAGTGTTGTGGACTGTGTATACAGCTTCCACTTACGGTGCAGTATTAAAAAAATTAAGAGGAAGGACAGATCTTTTTTTCATTTTAAACATGGACATCAATAAACAGAGATTTATTATCATTTTCTTTCTTTCTTATCTGCACAATGAGCGGAAACGAATATCACATGGAAAATGTAAACCTTTGCAGGGTAGGCAATTGACTTGTTTCATCTTGAGAAAGGTAAAAAATAAATGCATGTGTAAAAGCATCAAAACAATTTCTTCAAAAAAATCCCTTTTTTAAGATACTATTTAAAAATGGGAAAAAACGTTGTGAAGGAAAATCAAAAATTGGGAAGACAAACCCGAAACTTAAAGGTCACATCGAAGGAAGAATGATTAATATTGAGTGAAAATTAATCCATTTGCCTTTTAACTTTACATTTATCGAATAAGTTATGTAGAATATAGGGGCGTTAAGTAGAAAAATGGCCAAAAATTAGGGCGTAAAATAGAAAAGGTGGGGAAACACTTTTGTAAAGGATGTCTCCTTACTCCTAACCTTTATAAGGTTGTGTATGTATTATTGTATGTTCTTACTTCGTTTAGACGTGTTGGAAGAGAACGAGGCATGCTTAGGAGTTTTCTATCATTTGAGTTGTGATGCTTATACAATCCAATACCTTAACAATACTTCCTTTCTGAACAAGGTTAGTTATATGCCTTTTTTATACACGCACTCTATCTAACAAATTGAAGGTTGAAACAAAAATGAACAATCATTGTTCAATACAATACAACATGCATCAACCCCTTTAGCCCTGTTCTAGTATAAACGATACTTGATGGTTTTTCGTAGGTCGCCTTGAGGAGCTCAATTGCCTGGTCAAAACTGGAACAACCCTCAATAATGTCTGCAGCAAATGTTCCAAGATACAAGTAAAGAACTTCAAGCTTGTTAGGACTGAGCGAATCAATGACAGACAAATAATATGTAAAGTTCCTGTGCCAAAGTTTAGAAGCCTGAGTATCGCCAGAAGATGTATAAAATTTTGTCCATAGAAGAAATGAGCTTTTGCTGAATAAATTGATGTAAAATTGGCAGAAAAAGAAAACCCTAACAAAGCTTTATTCAGCAAAAAGAGAATATTGAAATAAACACAGAAGTCATAGTGTTTATACACTTTTTTTCACAAAATAGCATTCAAATTAGTCAACAAAAATCAGAATAGAATGAGGAAAACCTTGGAGTTAGAATAGAAGCCAAATGCTCGCAATGCTCACACGTTAGAATAGAATGAGGAAAAACTTGGAGTAAAGTAAAATTATAATAGAAGCCAAATATTCGCTCGCAATCTTCACACCACATGATCTCTACTATAAATTAAAAAAAGCGTAAAGTTGAAAAAAACTCCCAATCAGTGTTGCCATTATCTAACATCCCAGCACATTGTTTTTATTAAAAGGTTCCAGAAAATACAAAAGGTTCCAAAAAGGTTCTAACAAAAATCTTGAATAAATTTTTATTTTAAATAAAAGATAGAAAAATTATAATTCATTTAGACTATTTTTTTTAGAAATTGATCAATAAGTCCAGATTTTCGCGTGTTTATTTTTGAATTTAGTTGAATCAAATCAATATTTTTTTTGAGTTCTTCATTTCTTTTAGTCTGAGCTGCTTTAAGAAAACTATATGCTAAATGAATAGAAGTTGGATTTTTAGAATGAATAGCATCTTCAAGTCTTTTTGAAGCTTTATCAAGTAAACTATTGGTAGCTTTCTGAACGATTTCATATTCACAACTTTTTTCTTCGTAGTGCATTTCAATCTCCTCAATTTTAACTTTTTTTGACTTAAAAATTCGCCAGATTTCTTCTGATCTCTGTTTTGCACTTTCTTGTTTTCGCTTCTCAATTTTATTCTTTTTATCTATTTCCAAATTATCTTTTTACTTTCGATAAGCACTTTTGCCTAAATTAAGAAGTTCGCGAGTTAAAGGAACAGCATAGGGTCTGTTATCAAAATACTGCAATCCCCTTCTCACAACCAAACGCGCATTCATAGATTTCAAAGACAAATTACTTTTATCATCAGTTAAAATTCTTTTTGAAATTGAAAACTGTCTTTCAACATTGGCGTTACTATGCGAAACGCATAAAGCAGCTTTAACTATGCTCATTAATACAGGATACTTGGGCATTCCGAAAGAAGTTTTGATTGAAAATATATACCTCCAATAAAAATCGACTCTATCTTTTGTATATTTTTCAAGAATAGTCTCAGTCTGCAAAACCTTCCATTCATCTATCAAAACTTCTGTATCAGCTTTTTGAGGCAAAATGCTAGCAAGTTTTTCAATGTCACTTAAACTAGAAAAATGCGATCTTCTATCTGGAGAAAGACAACGAAAGCACTTGATTAATTCATCGCACAATAGAGATGATTTTAATATGTAAAAGCAAGACTCCTTATAGAAAGAAAAACATTTTTTCATAAAATTCGTGACTATAATGGAATCAATACCCAGTTTATTTAATTTAATTTTAATTTCTTCACAAAATATCATTTTTTTTGGATCAATAAAAAAGTTTTCTAATTCATTTTCAACAGAATTTAGAAACTTTTTTAAAATTTCTTTTATGGAGAAATTCTTTTCTATAGGGGTTTCTAAAATTCTGTTTGCTAATGTGATGGTTAGATTTATAATTTCTTCATAAATAAGATGAATTAATGGCTCAGTGTTCTGAAACTTTCTGTTAAGTTTTTCAAAAACCTGTATTGCTGAATTAATAAAAAGAAGTTCGACTTTGAGAGTTGGAGTATTCAGCTGTTCAACAATAAACTTGTAATAAAAATTTGATTTTGCGGACTTGCAATTATTTGGAACGAAAACTAGAAAATATTTTTTAAGAACATCCCATTGTTCCAATATTTTTTTAACTGAAACACCAAGAGAAATCCATTAATTGTCAGTGTGCTTCTTTAGCTTTGATATTGGGTAGTTTAATTCTTCTTGTACTTTGTGAAAATCCTCATAACGAGTAGGCCATCCTTTAAAGTATTTGTAAACAAAAGTTAAAAAAGAAGAAATTTTTTCATTCAAAGCCTTTATGCCTTTTGAAAACGCATTGTGAATTACATGCAACTGACATGTTCCAGCATTAAAAAGAGCTTTTCCTCTACAAATTTTCACTGTTTCATTAATAAGGGAAAAAACTTTTTTGTTAACATTGGGACCATCACTGAAAAGTGTAATAAAATTTTCAAACGTTAAATTGTTTGCATTAACAACATTGATAATTGATTCTGATATAGTTTCACTTGGAGCATGGCCTAAATGCAAACTTTCTAGATGAAACGAACAAACCTGATGAAGAATGCTTGACCAAAATCTTATCATAATTTCTAGCTCTTTTTTATCTTCTAAGTTAGTTGTTTCATCATAAGAAATAACAAAACTTTTATCTTTAGCGTCATCCAAAATCATTTTTTTAAAATATGGACCCAGTGCTTCTGTTAATAAATAGCTTGATTTAGTAGAGCCTAGTGAAAATTCTTTTGGTATTTTTCCTGGAAACATGTACTGTAAAGTTTCAGCTAAATCATTATTTGAACGTAATGAATAATTTGACAAAATACTCTTAAGCATCCAAATAAGTTCAGCTTTTGTTGCTTCATCTCGTTTGCAGAATAAGTATAATTTAGTCTGATTACAAGCTTTTTCAGGAATCGTAGAAGTAGATGCAACTTGATCTGATTTTGAAACAGTTTCTAAAGTGCATTGAAGAATATCTGAACGTTCCACAGTTGTTTTTTTTATGTTTTTCACTGTTAGAGTGATTCATTATTCCTTGAATTCCTTTTTTCTTAATACTGATAGAAACTTTACAAATATTACAAAAGGCTTCTTCATCATTCTTTCGAATACACCAAAAATCAATTGTTTTACCAGATGCATCTTCTTTTTTGAGCCAGTCATTATTAAACTTAATATTGCGTCCCATTTAAAAAAATTTACTATCTAAACTGAAATCAAAATATAAAAAAATAAATCATTTAAAAATGTATGCAACATAAATTTAAATTGAAATTTTTTTATAATCAAAAACTTTTTTGGAAAATAACAAGATTATTAAAATTTTTCTATTTAAATCTTTCATCTACAAAAACTTCTTTAAATTTCCAAAGTATTTAGATCAATATTTAAACAAAAGCAACCTTAAAAATACAGTTAATTCGTTAAAAGCCCAATTACAAAAATAACAACTAGATAAATATATGCAAATATCAAAATTTTAAATAGAAACACAAGAAAATAAAATAAATCAACTTACATACTGATGTTAAGTATATAAAAAAGTAATTCCTGCAACTTTCTGAGAAGTCTAACAAAAATAAAAAGCAATCAAGTTTGTTTTCATATTGTAAAGGGAAATACCTTTACATATTATGGCCCTTTTTGTAGTGTATCACATAACAAAGAGAAGAGTGTAATTAAATCAAAACACATACTTGAGAATATAAAAAAAATAATATAAGCAAGCAAGACATTGAGCAAAACTTTATTTCATTTTTATAAAAGTACTTCATAAAAAGTAAGTAAAGCCGAAAGTGTTTCGTCATTTAATCCGTTTCTTATTTTTGTCTTGAAGCATCCCATTGAAGAAAATACTCTTTCTGGTAGAGATGTTGGCTTTATTGTTTTCAGGGCACTGTAAACTAGTTCCAGCTTTTCTGATCTTTTTTTATATTCTTTGAAGAGAAAAAATTCTTTTTTGATAGAACTTAATAGTGTTTCATCATCATGTTCAAAACGTTGTTCATTTTTGTGTTTCCCCATGATTTCATTCATTGATTTCATTTTTTTCTGTTTTACCCCGGGGCAACGGGGTCCTCTAGTTGCACTTAGCTATAATTCAATTGTATTATGTGCGCATTCACTATTTTACAGTTAAAAACAAAAATAAAAAAGAAAAAGGTTCTAAAATTTAATAAAGGTTCCAAAAAAGTGAAAAAGGTTCTACGCTGGGATGTCTGCATTATGAATTTTAGAAAAGCTCAAGATCAGATGAGAAATAAACCCAGATTTAGTAAAGTCGTTTTGGCTTCCAAGTGACACATGAAGTATTAATTTTTGTTATGTTGTGTTTTACCAGAACATGTTCCCTGATATTTGAAGTATTTAATTCCTTTGTAATGTTGATTTGATTTCAACAGAATGAGGTAGTATTTTCATGAATTTAGACAAATTTAAATACTCGGAACGATTTATTAAGCCATCTGCAATTTCACGTAGTCTAAATTATTATTCTGGTATTTTTAAATTTTCATCATAATTAAAATTTGTTATTTTTAAAAAACATACGAGAAACAAAGGACTGCCTAAGTAAAACTTAGATCCTACACTAGAAGATTACCAGTTCATGTATCTTGAGTCCTTTATTATTTTAACTTTGGTACAAATTGATTTAGGCTTATTGAATATTATAAATATATTGAGATTATATTATATCTTTTTTTCACCCACAAAAAAAGGAAATAAAAGATACAGATCTTTTTCAATGTTTTGAACCGTTAAAAACTACAACCAAGCATTGTATCAAGATCTTAAATAAAAACCAAGGAATGGCATCACTGCAAACTTCCTTATGTCACGAAGGAAGGATAAAGACAAATTATGTTACATTTATAAAATAAATGAAAAAACTTGTTATTATCATAATTCACCAGTTTTGTACCAAAGTGAGTTATGCAAACTGTCTGTGTACCATGTGAACTAATATCTGGCTTAATCTTAAAATTGGCCTCATTTCTTTTTTTACAGTATGTTTAATTTAGACATTTCTAATGATGCCATCCATGCTTCCTGCTCAATCTCACATGAGGTTTTGGTCCTTGCTGGTGAATCTCTTCTCTAATGACGCAATAGCAAAAGGTATCTTCACTTTCAAGAAGAATGTGGACGTGCTTAAATCTTTAATGGAGCACATGAAATCTGCGCAGAGTCCAGTGATCGCTAAAGCTCTTTGCAATCTTTCCTTCCACATGCCTGATCTCTTCGCTCAAGAAGGAAACGCTTTGTACGAAGCACTGACTAAAGTTACAAATCCAGAGTATATAGTTGAGGTGATAGGAATTTTATCTAATTTGTCACGCGATGCACTGAATGAAACTGAGCCATTTTGCACGAAGCTCATCGCCTGGCTCATTCGAAAATTGCAACATCTTTCGAGGAAGAAGGAAGAGGTTCATTATGAAGAATTGCTCCTCTCCCTGCTATCATGCTTATCCTCACAAGTTTGCACTGCTGCACACATTGAAATTATTTGCCAATGCAAAGTGATGCCTAAAATCATTTCGCACCTTAAAGTGGTGCATTTAGAAGAGGAATTTCTTTATCAATTCTTATATTTGCTTTATCGAGCGCTGCGCTTGAATGAAGACATTTTTCTTTCATTCAATGACACTTCCGAATTTTTTGATGTGATTGAACACTCCTTATTCTCTGAAAACGAATGCATCCAAGAATTGGGCATCGAGGTTGCTAATTTGACGCAAATGTCGAATTTTTGCAAAGAATCTTATGACCTAACCGCAAAATGTCAACAAATGAAATTTGCGATTTATAATTCTCCTTGGATAAAAGCAATCCATCCTTCTTAACATTTACTTAATTTCAAATTTAAAGTCTCCTGAATCCTGAAAAGCGATAATTCTTCTTCTTCTTTTAGATTAAGATCATATCGATAGGCATTAGGCACATTCCAATGACTCTTCGCGATAAATATACCATTCAACAAATTTGTTTTTCAGTGAAACACACTTGAATTATGCAGCACGTTATCTACTATCTTTAAATAATCATTTTTTTACACTTCTTCATTATGTTTAACTTAATTCTCTACTTCCATAAAGCATTTCTAACCTACTACCTCATTTAGTGAAGCGTCTCCGTTTGTTTAAATTAAATTATACGTATATAACATGTTTAGCTCTATTTCGTCTTTTTGCAATTCTATTTCTCCCTTCTAAAATACAAAACAGAAAAAAAGAAATTAGAATTGCAATAGGACAAAATAAAATAATAGACAACATTTAATTGTAAAAAGATGAAAAGAAATAAAATGATATATATTTCTTTGAGTAGAAGTCCGTGGTACTCAAGTCAATGTGCTATCAACTATCCATTTGTAATGATTAATTACTAAATCTTGTATTTTTGGTCTTAGGAAATCAGCAAAAGTAACCATGAAAGAAACAATTCAATGTCTTAGCTTCGCAATTATTACTTCACAAATTGACTAAATTTTTAAAATATTATATACAGTAGATAGAATGTCCCAAAACCCTATTTTATTAAATCTATATTGCTCAAGTATGAAGTCTTGGTGTATTATGTTAAGTAAATGTTGAATTGTTTTCATTATTAAAAAATTTATCAACTCCTCTTTGTTTAATTATATTTTGAAATATGTTTAGCTACTTTGATTAACTTTAATTTAATTGATTTAATAAAAAACCAATTAAATTCCTAAAAACTTAATACATTCAACGCTGACTCTTCGCTTGTTCCCACTTTCACTAAAAAAGGCTCACTCCATATGCTTACGAAGATAAACTTTTTTTTCCTTTGTTTAAAATAATTCAAGATTCCATCAAAATTTCTGATTTCGGTGCTGGAGCTACAAAATTTAGTCACAGCTCCGTACCTGAATTTATGCACCAATATCAATTCTATAATCTCTTTAAATTGTTTACCAACATTTCTCAAAACTTTATATTTTCATCTTAAAAATATTATACAAAGCTCAAAATTAAAATAGTGACATTTTTAGTACAAAATTTCAAAAAGGAGTTATTTCCAGGCAATCTATCCAAAAAAAGACATTGTCTATGTTAACTTTTACAAGTTCATCGTAAAAAAGACACTAGTGGAATAATATTTATTGAAAAGCATCCTAAGAAATAAATATTTGTTGACATACCACTAGGCACCAACATGTGTTTAATTGTTTAGCACAGAGTCAATTAAACATATGGTAGAAAAAACAAAACATAATATATGAATTTTTAGTTTATTTATTTTTTTCATGAAAAATGATGCCAACTTCTGACTCCGTCTGGCTAAGCAGCACCCACCTCCCCCACACTCAAATCATATTTCACCAAAAGTTGGGTACCCCTACTTTCGGTTGACGCTATCTGTGAAGGATCGCTTAAAAATAATAATAAAATTCTATTAGATTTGATCATTTTGACAATTTTATTATCTATTTTTTACCTATTCACACGTTTAAATTAAATTTATGAATTTATATATATGCGCGTGCATGTATATACACGTACATGAGAAATCTCACTTTGGTATGAAAAACGTCACGATAAACAATTCGTTTGCTTTGAAAAGTTTATCTAATTTCCAGGAATCAAATTTTCTCTTCTTTGAGATGTTACCGCAGATGAACCGTTTATGAGGGCGGTTTTGAATAAGACATTAGCATTCTTAAACATACCATCCTTCAGAGACACTATCAAGAACTGGGAGCCTTTGAAGTGCTTGCTGATAATTGAGCCAATGTTTTGAGTGTTGGAAGGGTCTAACGCTGCATCAATTTCGTCGAGTATGTAGATGGGGGCGGGCTTAAAGCGCAGCATGGCTAGAATGAGAGACAAGGCGGCTACGGAGCGCTGACCACCGCTCAGTTCTGTTAGCGAGTCTTTCCAAAGTGTGCCGAAGCCAACTTTAATGACTAGGCCATCTAGAATGGAGGAGGAAACTTTATCGAGTTTGGAACAAGCTCCCGGTAGAAGAGTGCCAAAAATGCTAGCAAACACTTTATTCACCTCGGTATACGCGTTCTCTAACTCGTTCTGTTTGCATGAATCCACTTTTTTGATAGTTAGCTTTAAGTTGCACTTATCCTTGAAGAGCTTTGCTTTCTTTTCCATTAGTTCGTTGTAGTTGTTTTCTTTGACTTCCAGCATGTCCATTGCCTTCTCACTAATATTTCCTGACAAACATTTGATTTCTTCCTCCACCTTTTCCATTTTGTCCTTAACTTCGGAAATGCTGTGTTGGCTGAAATCAAATTTACTATTTTCCTTACCAAACATATGCTTCGTTTCTTGGATCCATGGATCAGAGTGTAATAATTTTTTCAATGTTTCTACCGCTACCAACATTTCCTTCTCTACATTTTCCATTTTATGCTTTAACTTTTGCGACTGTAATTCCTTCTCTCTTTTTGCGTTAACCAAATTCTCACTTTCTTTCTGCTTTTCACTCAACTCGGTATTCAATGCAGCGCACTTCTTCTTCTCCGAGCTGTATTCCTTCTTGTGATCCTCAAAGACTCCTTCTAGCTCTGCATATTCCTTCTCCAACTCTTCCTTTTCTTTCATCTTCCTTTCTATCTCACTACTCAAACTGTGCAAACCTTTTTCAAACTCCGCCATGCTCTGCTTTAAATCATTACACTCCACCTCAAGTGATCTTATTTTTTGTGAAATGCTTTCCTTCTCATTCTCCACTTTTTCTATCGCGGCTTTGCACGCAAGCATCATTTTTTCTGCATTTTTAATGCAATCTTCCTTGGGATTTGACATTGCATCCAACTTGGCCTTTATTTTTTCTATCCTTTGATCCAACTCAATCATTTTTTCTTTAACTTCTTGAATCGTCTTCTCTTCTTTACTTATCACCTTTTTTATATTTTTCAATTCTTCTTCTTGTAAATAGTGATTTGTGCTCTTAATCTTTTCACCTATCACAGATTCTTCGTGCGTTTTCAAATCGAGTATTCTTTTCAAATTATTCCATTCACTCTCGACTTTTTCTTGCCGATTCAATTTCTTCGTCACTTCATTTAAGGAGGCTTTTATCGCATTTTCCTCTTCTTTAAGAGTATTTAATTGGGAGAAAATGTTCAAGTTTGAAAAATTGGTCTGTTTAAAGCCACCAGAAACAGTTCCTTGCGGATCAAAAATATCTCCATCCAAGGTTATGCATCTTTTACTGATTTCTTTGCTAAAAGTGATTTTCTGAGCAATATCCATACTCTTTGCTATAAAAATATTTCCGAAAACAAATTGCATTGCTGGCTTTAACTCATTATCGAAATTAATCAAGCTGAGAGCAGGGAAAACATTTTCCTTGCCCACGTGCTTTTGCGCCCTTTCCACTTCAATAGGCGACAATACATTAGAATTTATTTTGTTCAAAGGAATAAACGTTGTTCGCTTTATATTCTTTTTAGCTTGAATCATCTTTACAGTTACTTCGTTATCAGTAATAACCCAAAAAAACTTTGCTCCAGCAGCTGTTTCCAATGCCTTTTCAAACTCAGGACTAACAACAGATATGAACGAACCCAGGATGCCTTTCACTTTCTTAGAATCGAATTCAGCCTCACAATTGAACACGAAATTAGGCCATTTATTCTTGAATTCATTCATTTTAGCATTTATTTCATCTTGTTTTTTCTTGAGCTTATCTTGATCTTGGATTAAATCTTTGATTATGGAAGAATCATAATTCATAGAATCAATCTTCTTTGTGATCTCTTGAATCGTTTTTTGTATGTTCTTGCGCTGATTGGTTAATTTATGGTACTCTGAATCCTTCATACTTTTTTGAGAGCTCCTTTCGTCCAACTGATTTTTAGCATGCTCGAGCTTCAAAACAGCTTGCTCTATCTCTGAAGTCAAGGCCACCTTCTCTTTCAACAAAGAATTGTACTCACTAGACATGGTTTTCGCTTCCCCTTTTTTATCTGTAAAGATTCCTGTAGAACAACTTTCAAAAAACTTTTTTGAATCCAAAAACTCCTCTTCTTTTTTAGCGAAAACATTCTGCACCTTCTCTAAGCTTTCATGCATTTCCTGTAAGCAAGCGCTATTCGATGCTAGCTGCTCTTTATCATCTTCGTTGTGCTTTATCATGGCATCGGATGACGCTTTTGCCTCTTCGATATTGCTATGGCATATGCTAAATTTGGATTTGTGCAAAGCCATTGTCTTTTTCGTTTCTTCAAGAATCTTCTCAAGATTTTTCAGTCTGACACAGTCTTTAATTTTTTCTTGCATCTCAACAATACACTGCGTATTTTTCAATGTTTGATGCTTGATCTCTTCTATTTCTTTTTGGCAAATCTCAAGGGCACTCTTAAATTCTAGGAGAGCATTTCTACAACTATCTTCAGATTTTTGGGCTACGGAGAATTTATAGGCAGTGTAAAAATTGGAGAGTTTTTGAAGTTCTTGTTTAAGTTTTTGGTACTTTAAGTAATTGGCCTTTTCATCTCGCAAACGCTGTAAAGAAGGCACAATGGACTCATTCATGATTATGTCAATCTCATTCAATTTATTCTCTTTGAGTTCTAACTTTTTGAGAGCTGCATTTCTTTTGATATCATATATCTTAGTTCCCGTTGCTTCCTCTAAGAGAGATAAGACATCTTTAGGATTCATATTCAAGACTTTCGTTATTTTTCCTTGCATTATCAAGAAATGTGGGTTATTGATATTTAGAGAGACAGAGCAAAAAAGGTCTTGGACTCTAGCATTGGTACTGGCTACACCATTTATCAAATACTTTATCTTGCCACCAATCATGATCTTTCTTGAAACGATGATTTCATCGTAAATCTGATAGCCAAAAGGACTCCTTTTTTTGTCCTCGTTGTTGAACGCGATACTCACACTAGCCATTGTAACGCCGGCTTGCCCGTTCTTGTAAACCAATTCTTGCATATTGTGCACTCGGATATGCGTCAAATTTGATATACCCAAGACGAAGCAAATGGCATCTAGGATATTTGATTTGCCACTTCCATTCAAACCCGTGATTGCATTGAATACGGGATCAAACCCGGAAATAACTGTTTTGTGCTTATATGATTTGAATCCTTCTATGCAGATTTCTTTCACATACATCCACTCAAAGAAAACTAGATTATTGAAGGCACGAATTTATCTGCAAATATAGAAATAAAGTTTAGAGGAAAATTAATTTAATATGGCTATAAAAGTTTTAATTTAATAATAGGCAAGCCGAATCTATATTTTGCCAGCGAGATAGTATATTACATTTCCCTTTCTCTACTCTATTCCAACTTATTTAGGTTTTATAAATCTTTGCATTTATTCATTGTATAACAAAGTCTTATTCTAGTCCTGAAACTTTAGAGGTTACTTGATTCAATGACTTTCAAATCTAATATCATTCTCACATGTGCTAATCAAGTTAACCCTATCAGTGATGGGGCCATTATATGCCTTCAAACTTTGCGAGCTCCATTTTTGATACTATTTTCATGCTAGTTGAATGACCCTATCATGACAAAAATTGTCAATCAAAATCAAGTATACATTTTTTTCAACAAAATTTTTATACTATGTCTATAACTTATAATTTAGTGTTTATATTAGATACACTCTTGAAAATTTATAATCACATATTACATATTTTTAAAATAAACAGGGCAACTTTGTAGCAAATGTCAATCAAAAATTTGATTAATAATAAAATTGTTTACGAAATAATTCATTCAAATTTTAAATAAAATTAATTTTTTTATACGAAATTGACCATGCTGATTTCATTTCTTAAAAACTTAGTCTTCACTATCAGGGTGTGAAAATTTATGAAAGTATCAATCAAATTTGCGCTTTTGGCCTGAAAATATGTCAAAACATATTCAAATTTTAAATAAAATAAATATTTTTATACTAAATCAATCATGCTGAATACATTTCAGTACTCAATTTTTGCAAATAGGATGTCAAAATGTCAAAAAATAAAAATCAATTTTGTGGTTTACATCTCAAATTTTTCTCCAAGAATATTATTCGAATTCTAAATAAAATCATTTTTTTATACCAAATCGACCATGCTGATCTAATTTCTAGACTGCGTTTTCGCTATTACGTTGTGAAAATATATGAAAATCTAAGTCAAATTTGCTGTTTTCACCTGAAAATTGTGTCTAAGAATATTCAAATTTTAAATAAAACTGATATTTTTATACTAAATCAACTATGTTGGTTTCCTTTCCGTACTCAATTTTCGTAATTAGAATGTGAAAATGTCGATCAAATATGTTAGTTTCGCCTAAAAAATTTCTTCAAAAACATCGAATATTTTTAAAACTAAATTGACCAAGTTGATACTATTTTTGACTAAGTTTTTACCGTTACTGTGAAAAAATGTGTCAAAGTAAAAATAGAATTAGTGCTGTATGCCAGAAAATTATCTCATAAACATACTTCCATATTTAAAATATATTTTTTAATTTTATTACGATAAAAATAATCGTTCAATGCTAAATTTATGTACTTTTATGATTTTTTTATTCTCAATTTAAAAAAGAATTAACCATAACATTTCGAAAGATTTAATAACTATAAAATATAATCTATACTATCCTCAACCAAGGTTTCGGGCAGGCTCCGGGGGAAAAATATTTCTGTGTCGGGATCAGGCTTTGTCACTTTTTTCTAAAGTTTTAAAAAGTTTGTTCTAATATTGCTTGGTACATAACGAATATATAAAATTCATTTTTAAAACCAGATGATCAAATAACTTTTATATTGAAAATGTGTTTATTAATAAAATTCTAAATTTTCTTTATTTTGACGGAAATAACGATAAAATTGACATTAAGAAATATTTTTGAAGTTATAGTTTACTATCAAAATGCTCCTTATCGTTTTAATAGATAATTGGTCTTTACAGTTAATTCATTAATGCTCCATCAAAGAAAATATTCTCTCTATATTTGCGTTATGAACTTGTATTCCAAAAATATATTGAGTTATTTTCAGTAACTCAGAAAAGTTATCTATAAAACAATTTTTTTTTAAAAACTCGCCTATCTTTTATTTTTTGATAGTAATTAGAAGTTAGTGTTTTCTTTTCATCATTTAAAATATAAAAATTGATCAAATAATTTAAAATCATCTACTTTGATATTAAATCATTTAGAGATAAATACGATAAGAAAATACGGACATATTAGGTTGTAGAAAAAATACGGACAAAAAAATATTTTTTGTCAATTATCCGGACGTCTGGTAACCCTAAGACTTAATATTGAACTTTGCATTAAGCAATAAAAATAGAATAAATAAATTAAAAGTAACTATCAAATTACTGCCTAGAGCAAGTCATAGGAGCAAGATTTATATTATTATCGGCTTCAGTTCTATGTTTGAAAATTACTTCGGCTCCGAAACCGTCTACATTTCAAATATTAATTCATTGAAAAATATGAACAGGTTAAAAGAATAAAATTTAAAGGACTATTTTTTCTGTAAAAAAATGTAAAAATTTGAATAAATGTGATAACTAAATTTAAATTTAGATCAAAAAAGTTTTCTGGGAACATAGAAAATAGAATAAAGTAAGTACTAGAAGCAGATTAAACTTGTCACAGTTTAAAGTATTAAGTTTAAATAAATAGCCAAAAATTATTTTACTCCTCAAATTAGATATAAAATATTTAAAAATTTTAAAAATCTTTTTTTTCAAATTCGTAAAAAGTACATGTCTTTACCGCCCTTTAAGAATTTTATTCGATATAAAATATTTAAAAATTTTAAAAATCTTTTTTTCAAATTCATAAAAAGTACATCTCTTTACCGCCCTTTAAGAATTTTACTTGGACAAAATAGAGAAAGAAAAACTAATTTCTAATTTTATACTATTTATTTAATTTTTTCTATTAAATTAATTATGAATGAATTTATCTTAAGATATAATTTCGTGTTTTTAACAAAATAATCTTATTTCTGTTTCTCCTTAAATATTAATAAAAATATAACAAATGTAAAAAAGTTAAAAATTTATATTTTCATTTAATGCAAAAAAATCTATTTGTTTGAATATAATAAAATGATTGCTTACCTAACATGCATATTTTTGATACAAAAGGAGAATAAATATACATACAATGCAATTTTCAATTAGAGGAATTAAGTAGACTATAAAATGTTCACTAGAGTATAACTACAAGCTTGACTATTAACAAACCTATCTTCTACCTTTTATATTTATAAATCGTAGTGTAGGGCACATTTTTAGGCACGAACCTATTATGTCGTTCTTATCTCATAAATGTTTGTATAGAACTCTTTAGGGGCCGAAGTCCTGAGAAATAACGCTCATATTTCAAAGTTATAGAAGCAGTTAATATACAGACCATTTTGGACAAGATATATGTTAGAAAATGCAACTTGTGTGTTTCCTTGATTGTAGGTGAAATTTACTTAGAGTAGAATTGCTCCCATTTTATATATCCTGCTAAATATAGAGTTCGGTAATCAGTAACTAATAATTTTCATTCCTTATATGAAAATAAATATTAAAAAAAGGTATACTTAAATATACTATTAAAGTATAATATGATAATATTTATTTTAGGCTCCAAGTTATGAAATTAAAGCCTTTCTTCTCTCACATACAATGTGCGAACTGTTTAATGTTTGGTCATACTTCTTCAAAGTGTCTCAAATCAACCATTTGCAAATACTGTTCTTCTCACAAATCAAACGCTTGTCCAGTTAAAAATATTCCTTCTGACCATAAATATTATACTTGCCAAAAATATAATGAAGAGACATCAAATCATTCTGCTATGAATTTCTCATGTCCTTATGTACAAAAAGACCTGCAGTATGTTAAAAGTATAGCAATAACTCATGATTAACAAAGGTAAAAGCTTTATTTTCGATAAAAATATTTCTTTTGACACAAATAACCTAAAAAACTCACATAATATATATCTAGACCAAAAATTAATAGAATTGTATGAAAATAATATTTGAGCTTAAATGTTCAATCTTTACATAGCAAGTTTAATGAACTTGAAATTTTTATAGATAAATTAACTGAGTTCCTAACCAAACCTCTTTCTATAATATGTTTACAAGAAACATGGTGTGTTGAAGAGACAATTCAATATAGATTAAAAAGTTTCACTACTTTCAATGCTCCTAGAAGAGCTTCACTACATGGTAGGCTCATGTTCTTTGTCCGTAATGATTTATGTGCTCGATTAGGTTGTAACGAGTTTTTTTCCAACTCATTTGAATATCAATCTTTAATAGTTGAAATATCTGATTTCAGAAAACTCATTGTGCACAATATATACAGATTACCATCTTTTTGTAAAGAAACAATTGATAATTTTTTGATCTTTTTTGAAAAACTAATTAACAATCTTGATAGAAATTCATTTAATCTTTTCTGTGGAGATTTTAATTTTGATTTATTTAAACTAACTAACTCATATATTAATCGATTTTTTTGTTTGATTATTACTAATTATTTGATTCCCGCAATTACTCTACCTACCCGACTAGAATCAAACACTCTAATAGATAACTTTTTTCTTAGTAACAATTTTTCTAATTACGCGGCTTATAATTGTATGTCCCATTTCTCTGACCATATCCCAATTCTATTATCATTAGATCTGAGAATTCGAATCATTAACAAGAAACCTTTCAATAAAAAATTATTTCAATCTTTAGCTGCAGAAACTGAGTGGTTTTTGAATACAGAAGAAAATAATAGTAATCCTGACATTTTATATTAAACCCAAAATATACGTTTTTTGATAAAAGAATCAACTAAAACATTGAAAATAAATAAGTATAAATACAAATACAAACCTTGAATTAGCTTTGAAATATTAGACATGATTAAAAAACGTGATAGAGTTTATCAGAAATACAAAAAAAATAAAAACTTATCAACGAAAAGCCAATTTATATTTATAATTTTGAGAAACAAAATAAAATACAAAACTCAAAAGAAAAGTATTCTCTAACAATTTTGCTAAATGCAACCAACGCAAAAAGTTTGGTACGAAATAAATGAAGCTATTAAAAATAAGAATAAGACTAAAATATGTATAAAAGATGGGTTGAATATACTTGATGATTTTGCAGCAGCTAAAAAGTTCAATGAATGTTTCACAAAGACAATAAATAATTCCAGTTCAGAATATGATATTTCTTCTCAAAAAAATACACCTGGTTTTTTGAACTCAATTTTAGCACGTATGGAGAAATACTAGCAATTATTGATGAATTCAAAGATAAGAATACCCAAGATATATATGGAATATCAATGAAACATATAAAATACTATTTAAGCGTCCCTTTATCGTATTCTATTAATCGTGCTTTATCAAATAACATGTTTCCTCACGCTTTAAAAGTTAATTAATGCATATATAACTTTAATCCAATACATCAATGGTTATCAGTTTGGATTTAGAAATAACTACTCAACTGAAGCATATCATTCGTATATAGTGGGAAAAATGATAGAGATTTTGGAGATGGACGATGCAGTACTTTTCATCTTTGACCTTTCAAAAGCCTTTGATCAATTAAGCCATTCCTCCCTAATCAAAAATCTTTCCAATTGTAATCTGAGTAAAAGTTCATTACATTTCTTCTCTTCATATCTAAAAAATAGATTTCAAAGAGTCAAATTAAATGATACACTCTCAAACATTCAACCTATTAAAACGGGTGTTCCTCAAGTATCCATTCTTGCACCAATTCTCTTAAACATCGCCATTAATGATATATTTCATATCACAGGACTTTTCTCCTATGTCCTCTTTGCCGATGACATTTGCGCATATTTTTGTTTATCTAAAATAAAAAACGACACTTATATTGATTCCAATAAGTTAAATTCAGAACTAAATATATTTTTTGATTGGTGTGAAAATAACAACTTTTTGATAAATAAAGTTAAAACAAAATGTATGATAATCTCTAATAAACCAAAAACTGATAAGAGTTTCTTAATTCAAAGGATGGGTTTAATAGTGCCTATCAAGGCGGAGACTAAGTTTAAGAGTTCTGGCTAAGTAATGATGTCGCTTAGATTAGTGGGTAAGTGGCCAAGGGTTGAGGCGCATGTGTTGATAAGTTTGTGTCGGTGTGAGATGAAAAATGGTCAGAGGAAGGCAAGGTGATATGGTGTTTCGAAAAGTGTATTGCAGAGCCGACACGTCAGGTTGTCTGAGAGTTTAATGCAAAAAAAGTAGGTTTTGCAGGGGCAATGACCCGAGAGCCACCTAATAAGAGATCTCGATGGAGTGTATTTGTGCGAAGCCCAAGATTGGTGTATGGTATTGATGTTTGATATGCGCGAAAGCAGGGTGTTTGTGGAGTTGGTGAGGGAGTTTTGCCATTGGTTTTGAGTGTGCATGGAAATGTTGCGTAGTAAGACGTTGGGGTGTACTGATGTCAAATGTGTTTTGCAGGGTCTTGATAAGGTTCTTTTGGTGAGATGGTCAACATACAGGTTTTCTTGTATGTTGGAGTGAGCGGGGCACCAGAAAATGGAGACAGTGAAAAGAGTGGAGAGGAGTCGTAGTGATATATAGTAGCTCATATATTTTCTATATCTTTTTTATTTCAAATTTGTATTTTTTTCTTAAAAATAAAAATAAACATGCAAATTTACAGCAAACATATATTATATCTTAAATGATAGAAAACTATGGTATTACTCTTACTCAATGTCTTGTAGAATCTTCCCAAAACTCCACTTTCACTATTAAGTTTAAAAAAACACTTATAGTCCCCGCTTTGCAAAGCTTAAGGAAAAAAGTAAGATTTACCCTTAGAAAATTTCAGAAATCCCGTTCTATAGAAGATCTAACTATATATAGAAGAACGAAAAATTTTCGAAATAAAATCTCATATTTCAAAAAGAAAAAGTGGGAAGACTTCATAGACTTTAACCCTATTAGTGCTGTGGGGGCGTAAAACGCCCCCCCCCCTTCGCTAAAAAATTAATTGTAGAAAATTGGCTGAATCATATCCTTTCAAATTTTGTGACTTTTCCTAAAATCGCTAGCTGCATCTTTTGAAACCATTTTCATGGTAGTTGAATGACCCTTTCATGTCCAAAACTGTCAATCAAAATCAAAAATTAAAATTTTTCAGCAAAATTTTGACATTATCTGTACTTAACCTTATAACTTAGGATCTATATTATATAATACCCTGAAAATTTATACTTATATACAGTTTGGAACGCATAACACTTTATATATTTAATTTTTTCAATAATCATGGCTACTTTTTAGAAAATGTCAATCAAAATTTTGATTGATCAAAAATGTACCTAATAAAATATACCTTCAAATTTTACATAAAATATATGTTTTTATATTAAATCGGTCATGCTGTTTTCATTTCTGGACTCATTTTTTACATTTAGGATTTGAAAATACCTATAAGTGTTAATCAAATTTGCGGTTTACTTCTGAAAATTGTCTCCAAAAACATTCCTTCACATTTTACATAAAATATATGTGTTATACTAAATCGGCCATGCTGGTTTCATTTCAGGACTCATTTTTTACGTTTAGGATCTGAAAATACCTATAAGTGTCAATTAAATTTGCGGTTTACTTCTAAAAATTATATCTAAAAACATTCATTCAAATTTTACAATGAAATATATCTGTTATACTAAATCAGCCATGCTGGTTTCATTTCTGGACTCATTTTTTACGTTTAGGATGTGAAAATACCTATAAGTGTTAATTAAATTTGCGGTTTACTTCTAAAAATTGTCTCCAAATACATTCATTCAAATTTTACAATGAAATATATGTTTTTATACCAAATCAACCATGCTGTTATCATTTCTAAACTCATTTTTTACATTTAGAGGTTTTAAAATATTTGTCAATGTCAATCAAATTTTCGGTTTACTTCTAAAAGCTATCTCCAAAAATATTCTCTCAATTTAACATTAAATAAATGTTTTTATACCAAATCAATCATGCTGTTTTCATTTCTGAACTCATTTTTTACATTTAGGATGTGAAAACACCTATAAGTATTTGAAATTTGCGGTTTACTTCTAAAAATTCTCTCTAAAAACATTCATTCAAATTTTACAATTAAATATATGTTTTTATACCAAATCAACCATGCTAGTTTCATTTATGAACTCAATTTTATCAGTTTGAATTTGAAAATACCTATAAGTATCAATCAAATTTGCGTTTAGTTCTAATATTAGTTTTCAAAAATATTGATTCAAATTTTACGTGAAATATATGTTTTTATAGCAAATAGATCATGATGATTTCATTTCTGAACACAGTTTTCGCATTTAGAGGTTTTACTGCTAGTGTCAATCAAATTTGCGATTTATGTCGTAAAACTATATCCCAAAATATTCTCTCTAATTTTACATGAAATATTTATTTTTTTATACCAATTCGACCATGATAATTTTTATTTCTAAAATCATTTTTTGCATTTAGAGGTTTTAAATGTCTGAAAGTGTCAATCAAATTTTCGATTTACGTCTAATGTCTACAGAAATATTTTTGAAATTTAAATAAAATATCTGTTTTTATGCCAATGAAAGGTGCTGGTTTCATTTTTGGACTCAGTTTTGGCATTTATGGTTTTAAAGTATCTGAAAGCTTGAATCAGATTTGCGGTTTACTTCTAGATACTGTCTTCAAAAATATTTTCAAAAAAATAAAATATCTATTTTATACCAAATCAACTATGCTTATTTTATTTCTGTACTGGATTTTGGATAATACGGTTAAAAAATATCTCGAAGTGGCAATTGAATTAGTAATGTATGCCTGAAAATCAGTTCTGTAAAAAAATTTCAAAAAATGGCTGCATATTAGATATATAGTGAAAATATACTTTTTTTTTGTGTATTTTGGCTTATAATACTTTCTACAATCATCTTGAGTAACAAAACGTATTATAAAATCTTTTGAAAATTTGTATGAGAGAAGGAACGAAGTTGAAAACTAATTGAAAATAGAACATGTGATCAAAACAAATAATTAAAAAAAATATGTATCTTGACTAAATGGAACATCTACCATGTTCTAATGAACTAGGAAGTGGTTTAATTATATAATAGATGCTCCAAAAAGATTTTTTCATTTGTAAAAGAAGTTCCTATTTTACAAATGAAAAATATTTAAATCTATAGCTTATCATATAGGATTACCATTAAAATTTAGCTAAGAGTAGGAAATCTGAAAATTTAGAATAGGTCAGATTTATCAAAAATGGCACAGATGCCAATATGTGAGAATTTAGTCACTATCAAGATATTTTTAATTTAAATTGAATTTGTCCATCTTTTTCCTTTTGCGTCAAAGAAATAATTTTTTAGATGAAGAACGTGGACAACTTTTTGTAATTGAACAATGAACATCACGAATGATTCACCAGAAAAAAACCTTTGAAATGAGATTGTTTGACAAATATTCAGGCTTGATAATAAAATACACGATTCTGATAAAAAAAGTCTAAGATCATCAAGAAGATTCTTTAATCAGAATACTTTGAGAGAAGAAAAAAGTAATTTTATCACTATAAAAAAATTTTCGAACACACATTGAAGAATATAAATCTAATGAAAAAAGAGCTACCAAGAAAGGATCATCATGGAATGAATAGCAAAATTACATACTGTAAATTATAATATGACGTAGAGACTACAAGTCGATAACGAATTTGTAGCCAAAAAGATGGAGGTCCTATCGAGTTACATATGTTACTGTAGAATGAAATATTTTGAGTGAATTATCGATTTTTTTGACAGGTTTTATTGATTTCATAAAAAATGACATCACCATTAAATTCTACATACTTGAAATGTATAAAAAACTTTTTATAAGAATAAAAATTTTAATTTTGTCATGGGCTGTCATATTTAAATTATTTTGTCAGGCTTAACTAATTTTTTTATAAAAAAAAAAAGGAATATAAAATCACTTTTTTGACAGGTTTGAATACTGAATTCAGCATGCTTGAAAATGGATGCGTAAAAAACATTATATAATTATTTAAATTAAAGGCTTCTTTTTGAGATGAGCTCTCACATTTAGATCAATTTTTATATTATTACTTTGATAAAAGGTTTCTTTTTTGAGATGAGCTGTCATATGTAAATCACTTTTTTGACAAGTTTGAATGATTTTTATAAAAAATGAATATCACCACTGAATTCAGCATGCTTGAAAATGGATGTGTAAAAAACATTATATAATTATTTAGATTAAAAGCTTCTTTATCAATTTTTTGACAGGTTTGATTGATTTTGATAAAAAATGTTACCACTGAATTCAGCATAGTTGAAATATATATGTAACATTAAAAATATTTATAAAAACTTATTAATATCTGAGAAAAATAGGGGGGGGGGGGGCACTTTACGCCCCCCAGCACTTGAGCGGACAAATTTTGCCCAGCACTAATAGGGTTAATACCAATACAATGTGGAAAAAGATCAATTGTTTCATTAAAGATAGGACAACAGATTATCAGAGGTCGCTTTTTACTGTTTTTCTAAATGGAGAACCACTCAATCCTACACTTCACTCCTTGAAAATATTGGAACACTTTTTCCCCACAAAAAATAGTTGCGAGATGCATACTGCTTTCTTTTCTGAATATCCAACGCCTCATGAAATAACGGAGAATGAAGTTCTATATTGCTTCAAGCATTTTTTTGAAATCCTCCCCAGGTTACGATAAAATAAGTTTTAGAATTCTTAAACTCGCTCTTCAATATATTTCTTGTTACTTAGTAGAATTATTCAATGCTATAATTACTACAGGATATTTGCCCCATGTTTTCAAATTTGGCGAAATTGTCTTAATTCCCAAAACGAAAGATATAAACCGAAATATTGAAAACCTATGGCCTATATCTTTACTCCCATGTATGGGAAAATTGTGTGAAAAGATTATACGCTTTCGCAGGTCAGAACACATTGAAAAATTTCAATGTATTGATAGCAATCAATTTGCATACGTCTACCGCAAATCCGCTGAAATCGCAATAGATCGCTTAACCTCCTTTATATATTCGTGCTTTAAAAACAACCTTTACATGACCTGCTTATTTATTGACTTCCAAGGTGCCTTTAATTCAGCTTGCCATTCATGTATAATACGTAACATTTTCAAAATGAACTTTCAAGTATATATAATTAAATTTGTTGAATCTTACCTGAAAAATAGGATAGTATTTCTTCGAGACAATATTTCTTAGACGAAAGTATTAAATGGCTCTACTCCCCAGGGCGGGTGCATATCCGACCTTTTATTTATAATTCTAATCGATCCTTTACTTGATGCTTTAAACAAATCTAACCATTTTTATCAAAGTTACACCGATGACTTACTAATAGGCGTAATAGGAAAAGACCCCACTAAGAATTTGCTGAAACTTGATTATCTTCTATTCAAATTCCATCATGTCTCTAAACTACTTAATCTTAAAATATACTTCAATAAATGTTCGCTGATAAACTTTAGTAAAAGCAATCTAAAGTGTCCTTCCCTTTATTTTGAATCAGTAAATCTTTGTCCTGTGTCTTCAGTGAAGTACTTAGGTGTACTCTTTGATGTTAAACTCAGTTGGAAATTAAACTATGACATGAAGCTTTCAAATGCTTCAAAATCTTTTCAAAAGTCAAATGGCTCTGCAGTTTTAAATGGCCTAAACATTTTACTTTCTTTAAAACTGTCCTACTTCTTTCTTTTTTATACGGCGTTGCTTTATGGGGCACAATTTTCCAAAAAAGAAGTACACGCAATCTTTTAGTATCCTTTTTATACTATCTTAAGACAGGCTCTTAAATGTTGCATTTCCACTCCTAAGCTAGTAATTTCTCTCATACCATCTTTTCTTCCCCCCCTTACTTTACATTGAAAGGTCGACCATTTTAAAAAATTATCTTTTATATCAAAAAATAAACTATATTATACTTATGGAACTTTGACAGATTCGGATAAATTTATTCCAATATTGACCATTTTGATCGTCTCTATCTTAAATATTTCGAATTTCAATTTGGTGTGAGCAACGATATAATTTCTTCTCCTAGAATTTATAACCCCCGCGATAACGAATCTTGACATAAGGATAAGCATAAATCAATCCAAACCGAAAGCTAAAAAATTGTGTCAGAAAATAATAAATTCATCGAGAGCTTTATTTTTTTCACTGATGGCTCTTATGATCATCTCTCTACTGTAGGTGCGTCAGCTTTTGCTTTATATTATCCTTTTCAGAACGAAACATGTTACTCTCATTCCTTCAACATCGGACTCTTTTCTTCATCTTTTCTTACCGAATGCGCAGCTCTACTCGCAGCTTTTAAACACCTAGAATTGACGAATTTTTACACTTTTCTCTGGTTTATTCATATCTGACTCATTGTCTCTAATTAACTTACTATGCACTAAATCTTCTGAGTCAGACTATGTGGGTTCAATTTTAAATTTATATTCTGAATTAAGTAGACACTTCTCTATTCGATTTATTTGGTGTCCTGGCCATATCAGGAAACGAATTTTCCTATAGAAAAGCTAAACAAGCGCTTTTATTTTCAGTTAAAAATGGTGGCTTGCCGCTTTCTTCATTGAAAAGATTTATAAAAAAAAGGAGCACTCATTTTTGGTCAATGATTTGGTTGAACAGTAAATACCCTCTCTATTATCCAATTTTAAGCATGACATCCCTGAAAAATGCATTCAAAAAATTGAAAATATATGCATTCCACACTAATATATTAAGATGGCTCACTGGCAACTCTAATTGTAAAACTTTTTTATATAAAATCAAAAAATCCCCAAACAAACTTTGCCGTTTTGGATGCAACCTTAATGAAACTCCCAACCATTTACTGTTTTCTTGCCCCAAAATAGAGATCTTTCAGAGTTGTTTTACGCCAAAAAAAATACCGAAAATGGGTTTTCTATGTTGTCTATATATGAAATTTTACTAAATTCTCAGTTTACAAAAATTTTATCCTGCTTAATCGAATCGGTTGAAAGAACTTTAAGACTGTTCCCCCTTAAACCACAATTCAAACTTCTCTTCCCTGTTTATACATTATTCAATAATATTTCATTAATTTTTTATTTTATTTTTATTTTGACGCCATTCACTTTACCCAGTTCGCTTCATCATTAACATCAAGCTTTTGCCAGCTATCGGACCTTTTATAGTCCATTAGTTTGTCAGCACCTCTCAATCAATCAATCAATAAAATTTTAAAATAGTTTTTAATTTTGGAAAAAATAAAAAAAAATTGGAAAATTTGATACGAGTACATACAATGAACTAAAAAAATATTTCTGGAGCTATTAAAAGTGTAAATCTTGTGAATTACAATAAATCTTTAGTCAAAATTTAAAGATTGCTTCCCAAATTTTAAAAATTTTTAAAATAAAAAATATTAAGAAATAAAATAAAGTTTTTGAACTCTAACTTGATTTAAAAAATGTTAGTTGTTAGTCTTTGGCTCGCATTATGCTTGAGGATTGATTTTAGTTTTTAGAAATCAATTTTTTTCCTTTACTTTTTTTAACTGTCCATCAAAGTTCCTAATATGAAATAATTTCTTAAAGTTATATTAATATATTGAAAATATTTATAAAAATTTTTAAAATCGTATATTTGTTTGGTTGGTTGTATTCTTTTATTCAAAAAATACCACCAACAAACAGCATATAACCTATGTAAAAATATAGAGTTTTCACAGCCAATAATCTAATTTAGAAAGACTACATTTCTATCGCTTAACATTGCTACCCTTTCCCTCAGAAGAAAATTTTTCATGGGATATTTATATGAGAGCTCATTTCTTAGACATAATATAACATTCATTTTAAATAAAAATGAAAATTAGATCAAAACCTATTTATATAAAGATTTGACAATATGTGACGTTTGTTCCATATCAGGGTAAAAAATATAAAAATAGCAAAAAGTTTTTTGCAGAATAAAATACAAATCAAAGCAAATGTACAAAAAATTGTGAACTAAACTTGAGAATCAGTGTGGTAAGCTTTGAAACATTGAGGATGTAGTGGAATTTGACACCGTTCACAGAGAAACTTACAGACACTTCCACATTTTCAGCACCTGCATTTATGTTGTCTTTCGTTATAACATGGCAAGTGTGCTAGAGAACGATCATACCGAATAGAAGTTCCTACTATGTCACTAATAATAAGTCTTCGTGAAAACGCTTTTTTTCTTTACTATGCAAACCCAAAAGCTCATTCACTGCTTGTCTTATAAACCACCGGTTTGATCTTTTCAATTTTTTATCATTGATTTTTATATATAATTTTCATGCACTATTCATCAAAACAAACAGTGTCCATGAGAAATAGGGCCACCACAACTTTTTAGACCTTATTCTATATGCAGAAATATTTTTATCAAATAAATCAACACCTCCCCCCTCCCACATGTAGCTGTTATATTCTTCTATACACTTGGGAATATAAAGATTTTATTTTTTTTATTTTCACGACACCATCTTCTAACCTACGAACTCGGTTCTAATCCATATACATTTGAAATAACTGTAACCGGTTTATTATCGTTCTACAGAACCATTATTTTATTTGCCTGATATAATGCATATGTTTCACTTCTGTTTTTTTGCAATGGAGCACTTTTTCTTCGATTTTCACTGACCGTAGCAGTAAATCCTATTCCTAACTCTGTCAATTTATTACACAGTTTACTACCACCAAAAAAGTTGTTCTTCATATATGTTCTTTCTTGACAAAAAGATAAAACAACATCTGCACATTGGCCTAATTTTGAATGGAAGGTTTGGGTACCTTTCCTACAATAAAGAATACTGTGTAAATAAACACAGTCACTAGAGCATAAGGTCCAAATTTTGTACCCAAAACGTTTAGGTTTAGATCTTATAAATTGCTTAACAGGAAAGGCTCCAAAATAAGGAATGATGGCTTTATCAAAACTCATTTTTTCAGGTAAATTGGAAATTCAACTTACAGAATTCAATTGTCGTAATAATGGTTTTATTTTGTCCCCACCTATCACCATTAGGCATAAGTTGGTTGTCCGTTAAAATGAAAAGTTCTGCGTATGCTATCAAACCAAGTCCTCACTAAACCTAGTCTCCCATTATTTTTTCATTATAATGGCCCTGGTACCTTCTTTCAATCTCCTTCACATCTTGATGGAATCTTTCGCCTTGTTCTTGAGAGTAAGAGCTCATATTATTCTTGAATCTATTCAAATGAGCGTTCAACATGTGGAGTTTCAAAGACATTCTGCATCCCATTGCTTCAAAGGTCTTTATTAGATCTTTTACAAGTTCCTGGTAATTTTCTGCTCTGTAGTTGTCCAAGAAACCCTACAACTGCTTTAAAGCAATTCCAAGATTTACTCTCAGTTGCAGTTAGTTTATTACAAATTCTTCAGTCTCAAAAACCTTTGTAATCTATGGCCCAACAAAAATCCTACCTTGGATTTTGACTTTAGATAATTTTCGAAAGAACTGAAGAAGATACAGAAAAGCTGCTGATTCCTGTTTGAGAGCCTTTACAAACTGCTTCATCAATCCCAACTTAATGTGAAGTGGAGGCATGAGAACAATTTAGTCATCATTAGCTTTCCAGCGACAAATTCTGTTCTCTCCTCCCACTTCTTTTGTTTGTAGTAGTTAGGGGTAGCCCTGCTATCCCAAAGAAAAAGAAAGCATTGGTATTTTATAAATCCTCCTTCTAGTCAAAGAAGAAAAGCCATCATTTTAAAATCACCAACGACTTCCCAATTGTGTTTGTATTTTAAAGCTTCTAATAGAGTTTTCACGCTATAGTAATCTTCTTTCAAGTAGTCTGAATTGGCCAAAGGGAGTGTTGGAAACTTATTTCGATTATGAAGGAGGATAGACTTTAAACTAGCGGTAGAGCTGTCTATAAATAGCCTCCAATCACTATGTTCTAAAGACAGCCCAATTATGGAAAATAGTCTAGGTACCTCATGGTAGAAACAGAGACCATTCTTAAGGCTGTAAAAGTCTGAGAAAGGTTCATGTTTAGTTCAATTACTTGTAATTTGGACTTCTTCCTTCACCAAGTTCCATTGCTTCATTCTGGAGATGAAAAACTCTGCATTGGATTCAGTCAGACCCATATCTCTAGTTAAATCATTCATTTCTTTCTGATTTGGGAAGAGAGGCCGTCTTTCTGGTTCATCATATATGTAATCCATAACCTCAAAATCCATTCCCTCCTCACTAGACTTATCATTTTCTTTCTCTGAAGCTGGGGTAGGCGGGAATGGTACAGGATATTTAGAGCAGTGTGGAATTGGAACCCGTGATGATGGAATATTTGGATACGCAGCCGCAGCAGCATTCTTTCCTTTTCTCTTCTTGCTTACATCAACCAAGCAGAAAAAACCGTTTGTCGATTCAAACCAGACTCGTAGGAAGGAAAATTTCATAGATCTTTTTTCACCACGAAGCCAATCTTCTAAAGAGTGTTGATAACAGTAATGAAGAGCCCAAGGCTTGTCTTGATCACCAACTGGTATTCTAAAATACTTATGGTAAGCTTCGCAAACTTTCACTGAGATTTGCATGGAAATTTTTTCCCTTCTTTTCAATGTGTGCTCTCCACATATAAAGCAGAAAGAGTACGGCTTATGAAAGCAGCCTCTTGAAGACATTTTAATTTTTGTAAAATACAAATATTATTAATATCAATCCCAACTGAAAGAAATCATATTGAATAAAAATAAGCGTTTTTTGTAGTAATTTATGAATAAAGTACTTAAAACACCTAAAATAAGGTTCTAGATCAGTGGTTCTTAACCTGAGAGTCGTGACCCCTTTGGGGATCGTTTGAAGTTTTTGCAGGGGTCATGAAAAACTTTTGGTATCAAAAAGTGTATCCCCTCATGAACGTCTTCCATCAGTTGCAAAACTATTTCTATTTGATGTATTCAAATTTTAATCCTGATTGTATGATGCAATCAATTAATAATTTTGCTCTTAAAATCAAACATCATTTTAAATCTCACACATGTTGCTTGCAATCCAGCAATTGAAAACTATTTACCGAAGTTAAATAGCCGTTCTAATGACATTTGGATCACCAGACCTTTTTCAGTGAGCGAAAGTAGCATTGATGACTCTGATGCTGCTGCCAAAGTGGAGTTTCTTCAAATAAGATAAGATCCATCATTCTGGGCCAAATTAAAAACCGTTTATCCAATTCTTTTCAAACGTGCTATGTTTTTTTTGATACAGTCACCTTCAACTTATCGTTGCGAGACTGGATTTTGTGCAATGATGTCTTTAAAAACAAGCGCACGTAATAAGCTTGCAATTGATTCAGACACGAGATGCTGGCTGTCGAGCATTAGACCATGTTTTAAAAAACTTTTGTCTGACAAACAATACTAGCTCTCGAATTAAATTATACTGAATTGTTAGATGGAAGTCAGGAATAAAAAAAAAATTCTTTGGTAATTGGAGCGGAGGTAGAAGAAGGCGGAAAAGAGAAGATGAAGTATAGTCAAGAAAATAATTAGTATTTTTCTAAATAGAGTATCTGAGTTTATTTCTTCTTGTAGTATTGAAACTACTGATGAAGCAGACCAGTTCAACATAGATTTTAACATTTGGAATCAACAAAACTCCTTCAATATGCCTTTCCTTTTAAGTTGCTTCTATTGTAAATAAATGTTGTTTATTTTTTTTTTAGATAATTTATTATTTTTAAGGTTATAACTCTTTCTTATTTTTAATTTGCTCACGAGTAAGCGGTCATTTCTATTTTTTGTGGACTGCTTACATTTAACCCTATTAGTGTTCGGGGGGGGGCGTAAAACCCCTTCATTAAAAAATTAATTGTACAAAATTGGCTGAATCATATCCCTTTAAATTTTGTAACTTTTCCTAAAATCGCTAGTTGCATCTTTTGATACCATTTTCATGGTAGTTCAATTACTCTTTCATGTCAAAACTGACATTCAAATTCAAAAATTAAAATTTTTCAGCAAAATATTGAATAACTTAGGTTCTATATTATATACTTCCTTTGAAAATTTATAATTATATACAGTTTTGAGGGCATAACACTTTATTATTTAATTTTTTTCAATAATCATGGCTACTTTTTTGAAAATGTCAATCAAAAAGTCTAAGCAAAATTGTGCATATTGTTCAAAGGCTTATAAATATATTTTGGAACTTTTTTCAAAAACGAATATCACAAGGGTTTATTTTGGATTAAAGATGATTTTTAGAAATATATATTTTTTGATCGAAGGAAAATAAAATAAGATAAATACTATGAAAGTTTCTTTAATGATACTATATATAGATGATATAAGTATATAGAAAATAAGTTCTAAAATGGAGAAAACCATACTTAGATTAGTGTAGTTTTAAAAATAAAAACAAATATATATATCTATTCAAAAATAGTTTAACTTTTAAACAATCAAATTAAAAATTGATAAATCCCAAGAAGTAAATATAATCCCGGGGAGACAAATTAGTGTGGGATGCCAAGGTCTTGGAACGAAACACTAGTTAAAAGTAAACACAAATATTTATAAATAAATCATCTATTTTTTTTTATTTTGAACTCTTTGATTAGATAACCAATTAATTAAATATCATTTATATTCCCTAATGAGTATATATTCCAGTATATATAAAAAATAAATTATATAAAAGAAATTTAATTTGTTCTTCGCTTATTAACTTCTGTAATTTTTACAACTCTGAATTACTTACAAAAATGGACTGTTGAAAAATGAGCTAATGGATAATGTTTAACTATGTTTAATTAATAACTTGAATTTTTCCAAAATTTTACAAAAGACCCGTTTTTTTAGAAGTGTTATTTGAAAACAAAAGCTAACTTTAATGATTTTAACTGTTCTAGTTACCAAATTTTACCTTACAACTTGAATAAAGATATGTTATTTTGTTTTGGAAACATATGTTAGGCAATAGATAACATATTATCTCAGAATAGTGTCATTCTAATTTTTTCACAGTAAAACTTGGCTATAATAAAATTAGCTTTTTTGAAAATCAGATTCGGCCCACATTTTTCCCGTTTTATAATGCAATAACACTCTGAATTCTTTTCCATGTATTCAATATACATACTCGTATATAAATAGTTATTTTTCTTATCTTTAAATCCCTATATATTTTTTTAAATATGAAAAATCAGTTCTTGCAGACTTATTTGAAGATTAAGATTTGAAACAAAATTTATTTACATTAATTCTTTGGTTTCAAATAATGAATACGCATGAATAACTGAATAGAATAAAATATAATATAGAAAAAATTTTTAGAGAGAATTTAATGTCTTTAGAGGAATTGTAAAAAATTTTCCGTTTATTGATCGATTGAACTGGCCTGAAGTTTGGTCCTATCTTGTTTTGGCACCCTTTCTTTTCACTGCATCCAATTAATTTTTCAAATATCTAAAAATTGTAGAATATGTAATATAATAATATTGGATTCAAAAATTATGCAAAATATTTGCCATTTTATATTGTTTTGTCTATTTTTAATCATGCAAGCAATCAAGGTATATAAAAGAGTACTTTTCTAATTAAGCACCAAAATATAGGAAAATACACATAGGGGAACAAAAAAATTGTTGAAATATTTTTTAAAAAGATAAAATGTTTAAAATAGTTTAAATTATTAAAAATAGTTTATTTTTATAATATTTTTTTTGTAATATTCAAATTGTGGAATTCCTTTGTGTGATTCTTTTTCACCTTTATTTCAATCCATGTCTTTTCTATAATTTTATCATTTGAATGTTATATATTCCCTATTTATCTCTGTTATAACTTTTATAATTCTTAATTTAAATACTACTTTGATCGTCCTTTCTTCTGCAACTTTTATTCATTTTTTCTTGTATATATACGCATGTTATTTTGATATCATTCACTTTCCTTACAACGTTCTTTTGTTGAATAAAAGCTCCAGCTTTTTCACTTTTGTTTTCATCACATATGTTAAAATAAAAATTTTGAAGGAAAAGCTTAAAATGAGTTTCGAAGTGAACACCAAGTAAAAAGTATGATTTGTAAAAGAATTGAAATCTTTTATGAACTCTTATTATTCAAATTGTTCATCCATTTGCTCATTTGGAGACAATGTTTTACGTGAATTTATAACAGTGCTCTTCACCCTTTTTTTTATTCTGTCCACCCTTTTCCTGGTCGGATAAATGCTGTCCAGCTTAAATGACGGCATGTATTTAAATTGTTCTAAGAGAAGCCAGTCCTATTCTAACAAAATTAAATATCGGAATAAAGAAAATTTTTTTTTGGGATAATATGAGAAAATTTGGTATTGAAAAGCACAAAACTTTTTCAGTCAAAAACAAGATAGGAACTTATTATTATCAGCAAACAGGAGCCTGGTTGATTTGGCAATTTGTCTGCAAACATCTTAAACTGAGGGAGCAAGCGATTTTCAATTAGAGCATCCAAATTCAGAATGAGATTTCTTTTCTTTGTCTTGATCAAAACTACGCATGAAAAGCATTGCTCACATGGATATCATGTTGGCATCTATAAATGTTTTCTCTTCAGTTAACTCTTTCTACCCTAGAATATCTTGCATAACAACCTGGAAATTCATGGGATGGTTAAATGTCTTGAAAGAGGCTTTTCGTGAATAATAATCTGTTCGAATCTCTATTAAACCTTCAGAATAATCAGTTTGAAGATCGGAAAATGGATTGGGAACCCAAATATTGGACGTCCTGCTGTCATTTTCATTGTCTGAAAATATAAGTCAACGTTTCCTTGCATCAAAGTAAGATGCTTGTTAATCAAGAGTGCGATTGGTATGTCCAGTGTCTGTTCTTCTTTCTGCAATTCGTGTTCCTAGCCACATTCACTCACATAGATAAGCTTCAAACTCAGAAAAAATTTTGCTTTCCACATCGGTTTTCTACGTTTTCTTCTTCAGTTTGAATCCATTAATAGAAATGAAAGAACGTTTTTTTTTATCAATTTGTGTGACACAAGTTTACCTTGATCATATGGCAAATACATATATTATACATCACTGAGCAGTCATGATTCTTGTGCAGTTTGATGATGAAGACATTTTTCGCTTGTCTGTGAATAACAAGTCAGCATTTGTCTCACTAATGCATAATTAGGAATCCTTTCCTAGATAAGAATTGAATGAGTATCAAAAATACCCTTCCGAAATTAGTGTTCAGTTATTGGCAATGGTAAAAGTGTATAACTATAATGAGTATGTTACATTTGCTAATTCTAGTGATTTACCAAATCTAGGAAGAGATCTTTGTATTTAAATGACTGAATCCCATAGGCTTAGTATATCATTTTTTTCGAACCAAATTTATCTATTAGCGCACGTAGTGATAAACTTGTACACCCACAAGTTTACCTTAAAACATCTGTCCACTGCTTATCTAATCTCATCCATCATAAGCTGGACCGTCCACCCCCGTTGAACAGCACGGATTTATAATGCATGTAAAATAAAATCAATAATACAAGGAACATTTGAGACTATTTTGATTTATGAGTGTAAGAGAAAAAAACATAGTTATCATAATTATTAATCAATCACCATGCTGAAAATGTTCGCATTGCATCGAGTATAATTTTACAACAATCAAGACTCAACGGGAATCAATCAAGATTCTATGCTTCACCCACTAGTAGTGCAATCTGACAATGCTTTTTCGTGCACATGGTGTTATATAACAATATATCATTTATAATTCACATTTATGATTTTATAGGATAATAGTAATAGTGTCTTTAGGCCCTTTTGTTCTATCCTTTCAATATATTCCCTCCTTATTAATTTTTGTAAAATAAGTTACAAGTTTTGTTGATCAATATACCACATACATTTTGTGATTTGTATATTATTCTAATTTAGTGGTAATAAATTCTTCTTCTTAAAAAACTATAAATTACCACGTAAAAATCTACTTGAATCCTTGATCAAGATTATCTAATTTGCTGCTTCTATATAAAAGGTCATGGAATCAAATTGTATCTTTTGCTTTATTGCTCCTTCGATACAAGTCATCGTCTCAGACAAAAATACTCAACATGTTCGATGGTCCAAAAGACAAGACAAGTAGTGAAACCGTGTTCAGGGAGATGAAAAATCTAAAAGTTTTTACATTCCATTAAATAGGCATGTCATGTTTTTATTATTATAAATCAAGTCAATTTTTTTTCTTTGGCATATTTTATCATTTTACCAAAAAAGATCATTTTATGTTTATTTAACAAGTTTTAAAACTATTGTCTCTTTTTTCTCCCTACTTTATTTTGCAGGTAAAATTTATATATATATAATTTTCCCTGTAAAATTTTCTAGAAATTTACTAAGAAATTATAAGTACTTGAAGGAACTTTCTAAAATTGAAGGAATTACTGACAAGAACAGAAATTTTAATGATAAAAATATTTTGTCTTAATTTTTCATTGTAAATATAAAAGGATGCTTTTTAAATATATTTTTCATGTCAATGAATAGTTTGTACGTCCGTTTTTAAAGAATGATAAACCAATTTTTTGTACCATTTTACCTCAATTTTGATCGCGCTTGCTTTCATAACTTATTCAATTTACCTATACTTTTCATAACCAGGAAAGAGGCGAACTAAACAAATATATTTGAGTTGGGTTCTTTTTTTCTTTTTATGGTGTGTGCTGTAATTGAGGATATCTAGTGATTCTGATATTTGGGTTTTTGCGCAGATGGTGATTATTACAATTTTAAACATTACTTTACCAATGTCACAAAGCAAGTAAAGTCGTTGCGTAGAATGAAAGTATTTGAAAAAACTAGTAAATTTGAAGTTATAGTTTTGATTAAATTATGATGGTTAATCAACTAGTTAGTTTGGGTAAATAGTTAGTTAAGTTCACGCTAGCTTTAATATGATAATGCAAAAATATTCTGTTTTTATATTTTATAAAGTGGTGGCACTAAAATTTATTTAGTTTGAAGAATCATGACCTAAAATATTCACGAATATGGTGTTTGTTCTTTTCCTATCTTTTCTTAGTTTTGAAGCATAATATTCCAAAAATATGAAAAGTCCCTGCAAAAAAAAGGGATAACATTTTCTTTTTAATTTTAGAACTTACCTCTTTTTCCTAAAATGTGCATAAAGATGCTGAATTTATGGATATTGGTTTTGGAGGAGTATGTTTTAATGTAATTGTGTATAAGCCCCTGTAAGTTTCAGATTGGAAAATTTCGATTTCATATTGGATTGTAAATTTGAATGAATTAGCGATTTGATTTTAATGTAATTAGAGAAAAAGTTTTACCTCGAGTTGTTCGATGGATATTGGCAGAGTTTCTTTCATAATGGTCCATTCAACGTTCTCACTGCACGGAGGAGTTGTGAGGGAGCCATGGTAGCGGTAGAACTTTTCTTTGCTGACAGGCAACAAGCTCATGATTGAGAAGGACTCTTTCACGTAAATAGTGGAGGAATTGACACTTCTTTTCAAAGCTTGGACGATCGGCTCTAACGACGGATTTTGAAAGCCAAGGTGAAAAAGAACGGAGATTACGGCAAACTTTTTCAATGACTCTGACGCATGCACGAAGTGAGCTTCTAAAGGAAACTGTTTTCCCTCTATCAAATGCTCAGATCCCAAATGTGTGCCTTCAAGACCCCAATGAAAGTGGACCTAGAAAGTATGAAGAGCTCATAAGTAAAAAGTATTAGAGTCAGAGTGAAATTTATTGACAAATGTACTGCCATGAAGGTACATACCAAAAGAATTTAAATTCATAAATATAAAATATTGATATGAATTCAATATAAGTTCAAGCCAAAGAAGACAATTATAGTTCATTGAGATGCTTTCTTTAGAATGGGAAAAAAAATTTGGATCTGCAACAAGGGATTCTCAACCTTTTTTCTCTTTATCAACCCTTTTCAAACTTGAAAATATATTTTATTAAATCAAAAAGTGAAAATTTTTGAACTGAAAATCTTTTGAATGCGGACAAAGAAAACGATTGAACGCTTTAAAATTAAATAATTAAGAATAAATGATATTTTAATTACTCATAGTATCAAACTTGATTCCCCAAGATATGAAAACTGGAAAGCATACACATAACTCCCCTTTTTGCCATAATATGTCGAATTTGTTTTCAATTTCTGAACTTTTCTTCAAAAAATTGTTATATTTACTCCCGCACCCTTCTAAAAATATTGCGAAAACTTTGGGGTCCATATAAACCAAAACACTGATTTAAGCGAAATTCATATAGAAAGGCACTATTTTTAAGAACATATAAAATTTTACGTAAGATGCATAAAAGTTAAACTTAAATCGCGTTTATAATTCAAAAATTCCTTTATCATAACTCCTCTTTGTAGCTAACCATAAGCAGTTTAGTTTGTTGAATACTTTACATTTTTTTTGCGTTATAATATTTTTATTCTTATTTTTACATCTTCTTCACTCATCAAAATTATTTATACGTGTTAAATAATGACCGGGGTTCTAATATTTCAAGTTTTTAACGTTTACCGTTTATTTTTTCAATGCATTCTATTTTTTCATGATCAAATTTCGTGAAAATTTATGATTTTACTGGAACTGAATTGGTTGGCTAGAAATTTTTTAAGAGATTATTTTTGTGGGCCACATTTTTAAGTCTTTTTGTATATTTTTGTGCAAATTATTTCAATATTTTTGAGTTTACCTAAGATTAAGTCATTTAAATCCCAGATACGAAATTTAATATTCTGGATTCTTGTACTGCTTTTGATGAAGTCGAATCATTATCATATTAAATACCGCATATTATATATTGTAATACAAGTACCTATTGAGGTAAAAATAATTACAAATTTTGCTGTTTGCTCGAATTATTTCACATCAATCTCAATAACGCTGCTTATTTTTATACATAAGTCGGCATATGGATATTGACCTTGATTAATAATAATTAACTTTGACCTGGGGAAAATAAAAAATATTTAAAATTTTGTTGAAACAAATCTTTATTCATTTACAATAATGAGATTGATTTTTACTTCTCTGTGAATAAATTATAGAGTTGTTGTGTTGACTTATAAACATATGTAATGTTATTTTTAATAAAATATATTAATGAAGAAATATATATCTGGTTTTAGATCTTGTTTTATTTTTTAAAGGGGTTTTATAACTTACAACAAAACGAAGTCCAATAATTTCGTAAAGAATCATTTCTTCATAGTTTTGCTGGCTAAGATGTAAATTTAGCTGCTTGAAAGACTTAATTAATTTTGTTAGAAAATACAGGAAAGATCTAGAAAAGAGTATCGAATTATGATTAGAAGCTAGAAAAGCGGACTGAAATTTTGAGCAGTAGAAAGTCCATGTGGTAGCATAAAACCCCTAACTTTTTTCAAAATTCTTTTTTTTATCTTGAAAGCAATATTCTCAAGGCTTAAGTTTTTCAGGTGATAAATATTTTTGGGCATTTAAGTAAAACTTAATGTAATTTTGTGAATTAAGATAATTCAATTGTTACCTCAATGGTCCACACACAGTGGCGATTTTAAAGGGGGCCAGAGAGGGCCAAGCAATTCTTACCAAAATTTAAATGTTTCTAGATACAAAAAAATAAGCTCTATCTGAAGTTAGCATAGCATTTTTGCGTTAAAAATTACAAAAGTTTTATCTAACAAAACGTTATCTAAAACCTGACACCCCCCCCCCCCCCCCCCCTCACCTTTAAAAACTTTGAATCGCTACTGTCCACGCGGATTTTATAGGACGCCTTAGATAAAATTTGATAAATAATTTGAAACACAAAATATTTAATATTTATTTTTTGAAGAAAGATAAAGTTCTGAATCTATTTTTTTAACAAACTCTGTAAACTTTTTTATTTTTATCTTCGTTTTTATGTTGGGGTCGTATACAACCCAATGGATTTTTTACTTACAAAAAAGTTGGCTCGGAGGCCAAAAAATTGTTCGGATAAGCTTCTTTCTTTCTTTCTTTCTTTCTTTAGGTGGCAACGTCAATGAAATTAATTGAAGCTTAAAAATGAAATGAAATTATTTAAATTCGATATTATTAGTATCTTATAGTTATTAGGATCAGGCATCTTTTAGTTGGTCTAAAGTTAAGCAGGCTTTAAACTTTATTATAGTCAGGTATCATTTTTATGAAAATATATATAACGCCAAAAATTTATGCAAAGTATCACACTTAAATTTTTAAGGAGGTAGGCCAAGGTGTCATCGCTAGGAATTGCATAAATTTTAACTTTTATGCATTTGTTTAAGAAATGTGTCTTAGATCTCAAAAATGGTGAATCACAATAAAGTAAATTTAATCCGAATGTTTAAATAAAATCTCTTGCTTTAATATATTTTAATTTATTAAAGTTGTTTTCTAAAACTTTCTAGAAGGTAATAGAAAAACAGTAGGCTCAGTGCCACTTTTTACAAAGCCTTTTTCTTATGAATATTTCATGGTTTTGATTAAAAGATAACGTAAGGATTTCATCGATAAGCTCATGCACATAAAATGTAAGTATATTTATCTACCACAAAGTTTTTTAAAACTGGAAGAAGTTAAATAAAGTTAATAAGTGAAAGTAATCGCAAATTTTTCAAATATAATTTAAAATGGGTTCAACATAAAATAATTAGTTGTAAAAACTAAAATGCGTGCAAAGTGTAAAATCAATAAGAGAATATGCTATACTTGTTTCAGAGAGTAAACCTCTGGCAAATGAATGGAAGGAGATACTAAATCAAATTTTAAGTAGACGCTATGATCTGTGATTGTTAGAAAGCGTCTTCCTGTCGGCATGTCATAATTTTCAAATTTGATTGGTGGAAGACTTGGCTTAAGGATTGCATCTTTAATGTTGATGGGAGATTGGCTATCGCCAGAACACTTAGGAAAATGTAAATGCCACAATGGGGGATCTCTTACTCCAGAATATCCAAAGTCCGAAGCGCAAGTCAAAGCGAAGAAACCAAAAGATACGAAAAATGGAAGAAGACTAGTCATCACTGAAATTGAAAATTGGTTCAAATTTTTAAAATATGTTTGCCAAAATAAAGAAACAAGAAAAAAGGTATATTGATTTTTTCAATTACACAAGCAACACCACAGAGAAAGTTTTCATAATTAAAAAGTGTAAACATGTACATCAAAATATTGATTGCATTTAATTGAAGATGCTTTCACTGAAAGTTTTCTTTATTAACATTTTTACAGATGCATGGAGCAAAAAAGACTTTAAAATCAATAAATTCGCATACAAAAGTTACTAAATAACATTGTGTTTACTGAAAAATTCTTGATAAAATTAACTACAATTTTTACCATGGGTTAATAAACTCACAGCCGATTTTTATTTTATTACATCACGAGACAAACTCACGTGTCTAATATTTTTTGAATAGAAACTTTTTGTTTCAATATGTGAATTCAAATTTTATTTTTTATGATTTTAAAAAATGAAATTAAATTATTTTTAAAAGTAAAATTTTTTTGTAAAAATTAATCTCTTTCTTTAGGCATCATAATTATATTTCTAAAAAAAATTACTGAATTGAAAAAAATAAAATAATTGTAAAAAAAATTACAACCAGTCCTCCCGCTCTCCTTTCTTAACCTATTAGTGCTGGGCTAAATTTGTTCTCTCAGATATTAATAAGTTTTTATAAATATTTTTAATGTTACATATATATTTCAACTATGCTGAATTCAGTGGTGATGTCCATTTTATGAAAATCAATCAAACATGTCAAAAAATTGAATTATATGTGACAGCTCATCTCAAAAAAAACTATTTATCTAAATAATTATATAAAGTTTTTTACACATATAATACACATTTTCAGGCATGCTGAATTCAGTGGTGATATTCATTTTTATACAAACCAGTCAAACCTGACAAAAAATAATTTAAATAAGACAGCCCATGTCAAAATTAAAATTTTTATTCTTATAAAAAGTTTTTATACATTTCAAGTATGTTAGTTAGTTAGTTTATTTTTCAAAAGTAGCAAGAGGAAAAAAAATATATATAGAGCAAATTGCTTAATGCAAAAATATGGTAAATTGTGAACATTTACAAAAGGAGATAATATGTATCATAATAAAATATTGCTTTTGAAGGTCAATATCAAAGGCCAAGTTAGCCGCTGGTAGATGTCAACCTGCTTGTGAGATTTCTATAATCTTGGGAATTTTATGAGACGAGCTGTTCAAGATGAAGTCATACTTTTTCTGCAGGCATAACAGTTGGAAATTGAACAAGTGTTGATTCTTGAGTAAGAGTTGATGAAATAGGACATCATCATCTTTTGAAATTTTTTCATATTGATGGCATCAGAAACAAAAAACATTTGATTGGAGTTGAATAGTGTTGAAATTTTGAATGCAAATGCTTGCTTTGATTTTGTGTAGTTATAGTAAGGGAGCATCATGTGAGTCATAAAGCGAGATGTTCTTTCCTTTTCTGAGTTAAAAGTGATGAAGTCGTTGAAAATGAATGGAAGCATGCCATGCAAGAATTTATATAGGTAGGTGTAGGCACTATGGACATAAATGTCTTTGAACTTCAACAGAGTGTATTGAATAAATACGTTGTTTGTGTGGAGAGGGGAGGAAGATTGAAAATTACTCTTAATATCTTTTTTATAGTGTAAAAAGAATCGTGTTTTTTGAGTGACCCCAGTTGAAGACACTGTACTTTAGATGAGGAAGGAACAAACTATTATACATGGTGAGCATTGTATTGATTGGGAGAAACTTTTTGGCTTGTCTCATCACACTAGAAATATAAGCTAGTTTGTGGCATACATGTGAAAAATGGCGATGCCAAGTCAGATCACTTGATAGAACAAACCCAAAAAATTAAATTCATTTACTCTTTGAATACCAATACTTGATAAGTAAACATTGTAAACAGGCTTAGTATGTCCATACGAGTATGAGATATATTTTGATTTAGCTGTGTTCAAAAACATGCCATTTAATTCAAACCACTTTCGGATCAATCCTAGATTTTGCTCAAGTAATGGTTTATGCAGATTTTCCACAGTGTGTTTATGTAGAATTTAATAACGATGTTTATTTTTTATGAAATCAATAAAACCTGTCAAAAAATCGATTAAATCTGTAAATCACTGTCAAATATATAAACTTCAAAATAAATTCTACTTGAAGTATTTCTCTAGTAATTATTTTCTTAATTTATTTAATAAACCAATTTTAGAATTTTATTTCACTCAAAATATTTCATTTGTCAGTAACTTATGTATCTCGATAGGACCTCCATCTTTTTGGCTACAAATTCGTTATAGGCTCGTAGTCTCTACATTATATCTTCTATACTTAACAGCAGTGGCGGATCCAGAAATGTCTTATAGGGGGGGGGGGGGGGGGGGCGAAATCTATTTAATTTTTTTGCAATTTTGCTAAAAGTCTTCAGAGAATACGACAGCTGTATTATGTGTCTTAGAATCACTAATTACCTATGTTTTCATATTTTTAACATTATTTTGCCATAAATAAATTTCAAAAATTTATTTTTTATACATGTAAATGTATACATTAGTAAGGATAATTTTTCAAGTCATTTTTCATAGAGGGGGCCTAGGCCCATGAGCCACTGCTTAATAGTATGTATTTTTACTATTCATTCTATGAGGATTCATTCTTGGTAGCTCTTTTTTCATTATGAATTTATTTTCTTATGTCTGTTTGAAAAACTTTTTTAAGGATTTTATGAACAGATTTTCCTCTCTCAAAGCATTCTGATTAAAGAAACTTCTTAATGATCTTAGGCTTTTTAATCAGTATCGTGTATTTTATTATCAGGCCTGAATATTTGTCAACCAATCTCAGTTCAAAAGTTTTTTTTTCTGATGAATCATTCGTCATGTTCATTGTTCAATTACAAAAGTTGTCCACCTTCTTCATCTAAAAGATTCTCTCCTTCACGCAAAAAGAAAAAATGGCTTATTAGTGACTAAATTCTCACATATTGACATCTGTGCCATTTTTGATAAATCTGACCTATTCTAAATTTTCAGATTTTCTAAAAAATCTGAAAGTAAGATAGTAATTCTTTTTCATGGTCAAATCTTTTTTGAAGCACTCAATATTAGATCATTACACCACTTCCTAGTTCATTAGAACATGGTAGATCTTCCATTTAGTCAAGATACAGTTTTTGGGGACAATTTTTAGAAATAGACCGCAAATTTGATTAACACTTATATAGGTATTTTCAAATCCTAAATGTAAAAAATGAGTTCAAAAATAAAACCAGCAGGGCCGATATAGATATATTTTATGTAAAATTTGAAGGAATATTTTATTAGATAAATTTCTGAAATCAAAATTTTGATTGACATTTTCTAAAAAGTAGGCATCATTATTGAAAAAATTAAATATATAAAGTGTTATGCGTACCAAACTGTATATAATTATAAATTTTCAAGGTAGTATATAATATAGATCCTAAGTAATGAAAGAAAACTCTTAAATTGCTATCGCATCTGATAAACTAAAGTAAAATGCACAACGATCTTTCAATTTTAAGAGTGCTCTTTATATATATAAAATATAAAATTTCTCTAATGATAAAAAAATCAACCGAACACAGGCTCTGGTGGACAAAGCGGTTAAAGTATCTAAGACGGAGAGCGTCACTCGAAACATTTGCCCTGCAACGTTTGACCTGGAACTGAAACTACAGAAACATTGAGAAAAAATTAACTTACTGATTATAACCAAAGTGATGTGTTCTCTTTTTCAATAATAAAGTGAAAGGTCTCTCTTTTTGATTAGCACATGTTATCTATTTCTCAAATGCTGATGAATTGTCTCTCTGCCTGCTTCAATAAGATGATCAGTGCGAATAGAAAACCAATCAATCAATTCTTTTTGAACAATTGTGGCAGAGCATTAGATTTGTATAAAAAGTAAAATAAATTAGTTCGCTTACAACAGATTTTCCAAACTCTACCAAAGTGTAAATAATTGCACAGTTTAATAAAAAACTTTGATGGATTTCCTCATGCCTGAGAGGGGAGAGAGTATATCTGTTGTCTACATTATTGATTTAAATTGTTTTCAGAATAAAATTAATTTTTTATCATTATATTCAACCCATTCATTCTGATCAACTTTTACTGGGTCAATGTTTTTGCAAAAAATATTTAAGGTTTTATGAAACATTTTATATTCATAGTTTCCGTTCTTGTAAAATTTATTCATCTTAATATTCTCAGTCGAATGATGGAAGCAAAAGGAAAACCACTCATAATTTTAAATACAATCAATTAATTGTAACTCCATACACTGAAAACAAAAAGTGGTTACACTATAACTACTTTAAATGGTTACTGTAACAATTCATAACTTTATTATTCTTGGTAATTAAAATACCATTGCAGTAGTAAATTCACTTTCAATGCTGCAAAACATCTCACTGAAAAATCATCTTAAACGAATATTTTTAGGTTCTCAATATCATTACAATCCAAATATTGATATCTGTGACATACTATTCTAAATTTCACGTTTGTCAACTTTCTATTCCAAATAAACGTTTACCGAAGTATACATGTGGACGTCTATTGCAAAAAAGAAATAAAAGAATTCAACTGGCGAATTTTTTGAATTTTTTGAATTTTATTTCACCAATTAAATAATATGACTATTTTTTATTCAAGTGTCCGATGTGCATCTCCTTTCAAAATTGAATTGCAAAATTAAAAATATCCTTTTCATTCCTTTCATAGATCGTTTTGACGAGATCATTATTTTCTACATTACTTACGAAACAGGTAAAATTACAAATATTTGGAGTAAAAAATTTATTTCAATTAATTTTATTTGTTTAATTCAATTAATTTCTTCAATAATTTTCTAAGTATTTTTTATTACTTTTCTGGACCAAGATAAAAAGTGGGAAAAAGTTAGATTGTTTTACGAAATAGAAGTACGCTAACTCTACACTAAGATATCAAAGTTTTACTCTCTCGAGACTAAATATTTTGTATTCTTCACATAAAAAATCCTAGTGTGAAGCAAGATTGAACCAAAAGGATAATTTTAGGGATAATTGAGAGACAAAATCTCGGAAACACTGAACTAAGCGAATGCAAATAGCTTCTTGAAACAAAGACGATACTTTTACTTTGTGTAGAAGATATGAAGACACCATTGTCCGAACAAAAAATACATATAAAGGTCAAACTTTGAAAAGTGATTTAAGGATCATCCCTTTGCTTGAAAATTTTGAGTGACGTGTTCAGAGGCGTACCTGAGGATAGTGCCTGCTGGTAAAATACATTGGCCACATCGCGCGTTCTCTGGACCTTTTTTCAGAAATTATATAAAATTAAATTTTGCACTTGTATTCAAGGTTAAGTATATTTAATAGAATATTTAATGCTTTCCTAAAATTCAATACAAGTAATAGAATTTAAAAAAGTAGGATATATGCAATAGGAAATTGAAGAATACTCATATATTATAGAAAAAGCTGGGGTTGGCATTTCGCATAGATAGAGCAAAATGGAAGAAAAATTGCTGATTTTGACCATTCAAATCTATTCCTCAATTTGCATAGAATTAGCATTAGTTCGTTGTGGGTTTGAGGTTAGGTTTAGTGTTGTTAGTTCCATCGTACACGCATGCATTTACATACATACATACATACATACATACTGAACCTATTTTGACATTCTTGAAACAAACTTTTCTATTTATTTGTTTAATACACGTGCGGCACAAAAAACGTCCAGACATACGTACACACATGCATACATACGAATACACTAATACTAGAAATGTTTTGGATATGCTTAAAAAAATTTACATCCTCTTAACCTCCTCATCCACGGATCATTTAAAAGTTTCAACATACGCAATTTTTAAACAGTTTTCTTTTTTCTATATACCGCAAAAAATTTTTTGAAATATTTTACAAAAATTATAAAACTTGCTTTTGCTTAGAATGGGAATTATGATATCCATATCCACATTTTCACAAATAAGCGAATACATAAGGACGAATACATATATATTAACATCAGACACCCATACACTGAAATACATAAATGTCAATAACAGCAAAAAATTGAAAAAAAGCTCACAATCTTTTTTACGCAAGTATAGTGTTTTTCAAAAAAACATTTTATTGAAATATTCTCTCACTATAAAGAAGAACTTCGGTTTGCCTGAATATTAGTTCTGTAGACATACTTGAAGCTTGGACAATTTAAAATTTGGATACTAGGTGTTAGGATAAGTGAGATTATACTCTACTTCATATAATAGGCTTTATGATTCTAAGTGAAAAGGGATCAATTCGGTATCAAGACAATTCGGCATCTCTAGACAATTGTCCACAAGCCTAAATTTCTATGCGCTATTCCAAATTTATCTTTTTATAAAAATTCCTCCCTAAGAGACTTTAGCTTTCCTGAATTATCTGTTAATTTCTTTGAGCTTTCTTTTGAAAATTGCTGATAGTTTTATGTATGAAAAAATGTCCAAATTTATGTCTATATATCATTTTCATTTTTTACTTATCTCACTCACGCTATCTAGGAATGCCAACTGTTATCAAATTTAAAAAAGAAATATAACAAGCATTAATTCTTCCTTCATAGAATCGGTCATTTAGAGAATTTTTAAAAGAATTGCTTTTGAGAGAGTTGACTACATTTTTTAGTTGAGGAAAGGCAGTTTGAACCACATCCTTATAAGCAGACTGCTTTTATTACAAGATTTTTCAATTTACGATTTTGTTTATAACTAATTGAATAAAGTAACGAAAAAGCAACTATTATTAATTCTATTTTTTGTAAATTATCGCTATAAGAAAATGAATTTAAATGTTTACTTAATTTTCGTTCAAAATATAAGTTAAATCTTTAATATTTCACATTTTCAGTAAACTTTTAAATTGCCTTTGTAAATATTTTTGTTTGCATTTTGCTTTTATGTGGACTTAATAATTTTTTACCCACAAATTTTTTTCTTCTTTTTAAAATCACGTCTGCAAATTTAGGAAATAAAAGTCTGATTCCTACTCCGACTTCGATTGCTCTTTCCTTTCAATCTCGACTCTCACTCGGACTGCGTTCAATTCCGCTTCCGACACGTTTGTCTACATGCAGTAGATAATATCGAATGAAGTTTAGAAAAAAAGATCCACAGATGCAGATGGGTAAAGCGGTGGTGTAGTTGCGGAAAATAGCACAAATAGTTGCGAAAATGTTATATTTTTTACTCTATCTTGCGTGAAATTTTTACTTATAGATAATAATCTTTGTTCCTATTTTTATTTTAGATCTGTATTACCATATGCACCTGTATTATTCCATTTTTAGCAATTTGAAGTGTTAATAAAATTTTTTAAATGTGACCATATAACACAGGCCTCTGAGGAACTTTATGTTAGATATATAACTGATCGGGTGAGGGTTAATAAGCTAAAAAAAAAGGACAAGATTGTTCATATAGATCTAAGAAGAATTAAATATCTTGAAAATTATGCCTAATTTGCAATTTTGGAGGTAGAAGGAAGCCAGATGTATTTTTTTTCCGACTCTGACTCCAATCCCGATCCCAGCTTTATAAAACTAAAGCCAAATCCCTTTTTTGTGAGACTAAAAATTTCAATTTCTAAAAAGAAAAAAGATCTTAGTCGAGATATACTAAGATCTTTTCATCTTCATCATCAGTTTTTAGATGTATGGAATTTCCTAAATTTTTTATATTTTAAAATTATAAAACTTCATTTTATCTTTAAAATTTTCCCTTTAGTACCAGACTTTTGATGTCTAATCCTCGGCTTTTTTTTACAATTTTCATTTTATGCGACTCTGGTGTCAAACTGGCAATCAAAACAATAAATACTCTTATACACACAAACACATACGTACGCACTCATAGATACACAATGTAGAAATTATTGTTTTAACTTTCAAGAAAGATTTTTTGCTTCCTATATTTTGGCATAGGACCAAAAGTCATGAAAAATAGAAGGAGCTTCATGATTAAAAATATTTTTTAAAAACACATTAATACACATACAGATGCCCACATACAAACAAACGCCTCTTCTTTTACTGAAAAAGTCTCAAGGGCGATGTCTAAAATAAATTTTTAGTTCTTTTAAATAACTTTTTCTGATCTTCATATTTTTAATAGATTTATTTTTTTGAAAATATTTTTATAATTTCAAAATTATAAATCTATATATAACTTTTTTTCCAATTATTCAAATTTTAATAGATTAATTTTTTTGAAAATATCTTTATAAATCTATATAACTTTTTTTCAATAAAAAATATACTTATAAAAAAATATATATAAAGTTATATTAATATAAATATCCTTTCTAATAAAAATACTTTTAATTTTAGTTTTGTTAATTAGTTAGTTAAAAAGTTAGTTTCAAAAAACCATTATTAACAATCTTACATTTTGCTTCCATATGTTAACGCGAAATTATGTGCGTTTTGTATTTAACTTGAATAAAACATAAAATTCATTTTAACAGCGTTTACAGCTACTTTTATACGAAAATCGTGTTTACGAAATATAACTCGAATATCATTGGAGAATTTTAAAATGTTGAATGCCATATGGAATAGATTCCTATAGAAGTATAGAGGAACATTGGTTTTCCAAACTTAGTTCTTCGATAAAACCATTCGTATTCCAAAATATTCAATAAGCCAAGAACGTTTATATTATTTTAATATAAATTATCAGCAGTAAATATAAAATGTGAAGTATAAACTACCAATGAGAAACATTAATTTTAATGAGATATAGAAGGAAGAAAGAAACAAACGCTATGAAGATATACAATAGGCACAATTTTTGAGTGCGTGATCCAAGCAACCGTTTGTGAACTGAATACAAAAATTATTTTTAGTCCGATTTGTTCGTAGAAGGAGGAGTTTGTAAACTCTAGTTGCACTGTAAAGAGGTTCTAAACATGTTATTAAAAGATTCTCAGCAAGTGTTCGATCAGATATCGATGTATTTAGATATGTTTTGCCATTTACATAACTTACATAAACGAAAGGGAATTTGTATGTCTTTTGACAATAAAATCTCAACAGAAATCTGCTTATACTATGACCTGTCTCTTTTTGTGCTTTATCAAATTCCATTCAGAATAATGAAAAACTTATCAAAGAAAAATTTTCCAAAAGTCTGACTGCGGAGAAATATAAGTAAAACTTTTTATAAGTTTTGAAATAATTTTTCCCAAATTCTTTATTTGAAGAAAACATTTTTTCAGTTCAACGTTTTTAAATTCATGCTTTATCATTAAGAAAAATGTAATAGTCGCTAGTCGTTTTTAAATCGGGCTAGAATTGACAAGCGCTAGTTTAGAGGAACTCATTGGCAACAGTTTAATTTTATATCTGCTTGGATTTGAAGATCAGAGAATCAATTGGATAATCTCTACAGTAGTAAGAGAGATTCTTTTTTGAAAACTATTATTGGAAGGAATCATATGAAGTTCAAAATAAGAATAGCATTTTATGAGCACTTCGGTGTAACATCTTTTTCATGGAATTATGAGATCACACGACAAATAGCCTAAAATTCGTTCGAAGGTGTAAAAACGTTGTCTTGTTTATCAAGTATCTATCGTATTGCATATTTTGCTATCGAGTTATATATGTATGAACAACTTGAATTTTTTTATTGCCAAAACTCTCTTACTTTCAAATATAAGGAGTTTTAAGGGTTATTGATACAGAGACCTTAAACATACTCACTATAACAGACAATATAATTATTGTTATTTAATCATTGCGGAAAAACTAATCTTATTTTTCATTTATTGCAAAAAACGTCAAAATTTAAAAAAGAAAATACATTGATAAAAGCTTAAAATTATACAGGTGGTGTTAAATTTTTATTATTTTTATCATGTCTGTTTAAAATCTTTTCAAATTTTTACTTTTTATTTTATAATTTTGAAGCAAATATAAAATTCTGAAATTTAGAGCTTAGTACCATAATTTTCATCAGAATCTTTGATTCAAAACACTATAGAACCGCTTAGGCCCTTAAACCACCAAGCGAGTGTTAACAAAACACCAATGTTTAAGATTGTTTACTGCCTAAGAATCCTAGCTTCCACACTGGTCATGTCTATGTGCTAAATTTCTCATTAAAATTTTATATGAGAGAAGAACAGGAGAAATGTATTAAAAACGTCTTAGCAAACCTCTAAAGTCAATATTAAGATCCTTAGCCGATTATTTCATCGGTATTCATGTCTATTTTGTAAAAATTTGTTTTAGGGTTTAGAAAAGCAATCAAGAGATCAAAATAGGAATTCTACACAGAAATAAGCGGACTAAGTTTCTGGGTGCTGGCGTGCTTTACAAAAACCTTTTTACATTTGAATAAAAGGCAAATGATATTTTTCCAAAAGAAATACATTATCTTATCTTATAACAGAAACAATTCACTCAACAAGGTTATTTGAAATATAAGATGAATCAATGAGAGGAATTGAATGAAAGGTGCGGGTGCGTGACTAATTTTTGATTAAAAATTAATGCTACGTTAAAATTATTTATGCATGTCTGGACCCTCGAACCGGCTTAAACTTTTAACGACCAAAATAATCAATCGGATGATATCTTCTAATGTAAAGCCGAAAAATTCTAATGAAGAGCATTTATAAATTTTGTAATTAATAGAATAGTCGACGTTGGTTGTTAATTTAATTGTTTGGAAAAATCAGTACATGATCTAAAAGTATTCTTTAAAACAACACTAAAAAAGATGAGCTTTTTTACCTATTGAAACTTTTTAGAAAACTTTTAAACTTTAATCTTAATTAACAAAAGAAATGAGATTTCAGAAGATCTAAATACAAGTACAAGTCCCTTCTCACAATTCTATATTTCTACGAAGCACCCTTTTTTCTGTTGGGAAATAAGGAATGCACACGAAAGATTCAGAAATGCGTGAAAATTTTTCTTACGTAAAAGTGAGACAAAATTTTGAATTCTAGAGAATTGTTCTATGGAAGTTACTTATTTGAGTTTTTGTGTTTTGAACTTATTCCTATATATATATATATATATATATATATCCATATTCTTATACGTGAATGTGTGAAGCGGTCTTTCTTTGCACACAAATGTATATTTTAAGTTGAAATATTGTTAAAATGCCTTCAGGCTTCTGCCTTGAAAAATATAGTGCGTGTGAACAAAATATTACCAAAATATGTGAAATAGTGTAATGCATCATCCAATACCTGTGTGAATGGAGATTATTTCATTTTTCAAAGTGCAAAAGAATGTAGAGGTAAAATTAATTTTGAATCCGGCTGAAGGTGTTTGGTTTTAAGTGTTGTAGCGCAGTCTTTCACTAGGATGGAAAAGCGCATCTCAAATGCAATGCTATCATGGCATTCATCTTGATCACGAAATAAAAGGCAAATCAAGTGTGATTCGAAAGAGATTATGTTCAATTAATTAATTGCGAGGCATAGGAATTATATATGTTTAAGCTTCATTCGAATAATATACACAGTAGACTTGTTCATATTCTTATCTGCATTCATTCAAACATATGGAGGCAGCTTGAGTAAGATTATTTGTCTTCAGTATTATATATTCTAAACTCAATATTGCGTACGATAATAGAATGCCAATAATAGTTAATCTAGGAAAGTGTTTGAAGTAGGAATGAAGAAGAAATTTATTTTTACACTCTTATTAAGAGCAAAAAAACAAAGAATTTAGAAATTTAAAAATTAAATTTTTTTTTTAATTTTATTTTTTTTTTAATTTTTTAAAAATTTAAAAATTCTTTTTTCCATGAAATTTGAAACTTGTAAAAGTTAAAAAATATTCTGCTAACTAACTTAATATTAAAATAAATAGCTAATTAACGGATTATCCAATTAACCTTACTAGCTACTGTGCAAATAGCAGGTGGGCGTCCATGAAAGTATAAAGTATTATGGTAGCGAAATTCTCAAAGTGTGTCTAAGCATATTGCCCAGTAGCATACGCCGTGTTCACCGGAGAAAGACGCCTTGACCAAATCTCAAATTATGTCATGATGCCATTCTAAGGCATATGGGACAGTTTTTTGAATGGGTGTACAAAATATGCTAATCAAAGCCCTTATCATCTCAGAAAGCTCTAGCTCACTCCAAAGACTTTTCTACCTCCTAGAATATTGTTTCTAAAACTTTTTAGAAGGCTTGTCTATTTTTCAAATAACGTTTTTTAAATGCCTCTTCAAAGAAAATATTTTAACACAATTGATCTCATAGATGACAACAAGTAATTCAAATGTGTTATGATTTTAATGGGAGGGAAAATGCCTCTGTTCAAATGGGTTAATTGAGTAACAATGCAATTCTATCGTTTTTTCAAGGAATTTTTATAAATAATTATGTGTATATATTTTTTCTTAAAGTAAATACCCTTTTGAATGTTCTTTCAGTGAAATGACATTTTGCAAATTTAGCAAAAGCACCACTTCTGTAAACAAGGACAAAATATTTGAAAAAATGGAATGTCTTTAAAGAAATTTCGTAAGAGACTTTCATTTCGTTATCCAAAATTCCGAGTTTATAATTGTGCCTTTAGTCATCATATCAAAAGTTGTATATCAGAGTTGAGCAACAATTATAACATGCGGGCAGAGTTGAAGTCTAACTAAGATTTAGCGCGTCCCAATAAATCTCTGTTCATTGAAAATTTTAAAAGCAACACATGTCTCATGCATTGTATTCAGGCAAAAATATGCATTTTTAAATTACCGGCACTTTTTGTACCTTTTTTCTTTAAACTATCATGCTTTTTTTAATTTTTGATTTTTAAATTATGTGTATATATTTTTTATTTTGAGATGGAACGACGGCGACATAAAAAGGGTTTACGTTTTGAAGGCTGCCCACGACTACTGAGCTTGTAACATCCACGATTATTTTTACCAGCATAAATAAACCGGATTTATGTATAAATGTTAACAAAAGTAAGATGTCGCTTTGCAAATTTGGTGATGGGGTCAAAAAAATCTGTTCAAAATTGAATACACAAGAGCCTGAAGTTATAGCACAGGGCGATTCAAAAGTCGTCATACATACGAAAAAAATTTTTATGAGAAAATTGCTATAAGAACAGTGTTTTTATTTAAAATGCTCCCTATGGCCACCATTATTTTTTTAAAGGAAGCAAGGAAATGTAATTGTTGGTTATGTACCAAGTTTCTAACTCCTTAACGACAAAAAATCGCACGCTATCTAATGTAAGGCAGATGATTTCAATAAAAAAAGTTATAAAGACCAGACAACTTTATTTTATTTACAAAGATAGGTGAAGTTAATTTTTATATGACCCATTTTAAAGATTAATGCATTGGGAATCAATGTTTCGTGAACTAAGCAGGTTATTTCATCAATTCTTCATGATTAGCCTTTTTCCACTTTCCTTTCACCACCTGAAACAAAATCTTTGAAGTTTTCTTTTGTGAAACTCACGAGTGCTTTGCAATTGTGGCTCTAAATACTACTCTTTCAATTGAGTAAATCTTGAACTTCGAATCAATGAAGAAACCTCTAGAAGGAGTCTTATTCCGATTCTCGCATGTCAACATCCACTTCAGCCTTGGGTAATCAATTCGATTTTATTTAATTATCGAATTAATCATAAATCAAATTTATAAATCAGATTTCATCTAATATTTGGAATAAATTTTCTTTTGATTTGAATGCATTCTAATTTCCCATGCTTGTGATACTGAATCGACACCACATAGCATTTAAGTTCAACTGGAGCGAGAAATACTGCGGTTTACAAGTTTATCAGTTGAAAGTTAACTGGTGGAAGATGAATAGGTGAATTTTGGTATTCTAGCTGTGTTTGCTATGAAATTTTTTTGAATTCCTGCTTCGCTAGCGGTAATTGAGCGTATATTTTCAGTTGGCGATTATTTGGTTTCTCAAAACCAAAGCTCTTTATAGATAGAAAGTTAGTCTGCGAAGTTATGAGATCACCTGTCAACATGAAATATTGCTAATTCATGTTGAGGGCTGGTTATATTTTAGAGAAAGAACTTTCTGGCTTCGGAGGCGATATCGCCAACTAATAATTAAAAAGTGTCATTGATGTAAAATTGTCAGAAAAGGAAAGGAAAAACCTAACAAGGCTATATTCAGCAAAAATAGACCATTGAAATAAACACAGAAGTTATAGTATTTATACACTTTTTTAACAAAATAGCATTCAAATTAGTCAATAAAAATCAGAATAGAATGAGGAAAAACGTGGAGTAAAGTAAAATTAAAATAGAAGAAAAATATTCGCTCGCAATGTTCACATCTCACACACTACTCAAATTTCTGTAAATTTTAGAATCCTCACCGTTTAACTGGTTTACGAATTTTAGAAGAACATTGGGGGATTGGTTCACATTCAGGCTCTTCCAAGGTAGGATAAGTTTCAAAACTAAACAGAGTTCACCTTTGGCCTCGATGTCATTTGTCCTTTTTAAATTTTCAGATCATTTTCACTTGTTAAAAGAGGTTTTATGGTTTTTGAGTAGACTTAAACGTAAAAGACGCGCCAAATATCTTAAAGCAACTGAGTCTTCTTGTCCATTTGATGGCGGATTTTTGTATAGTTTGGGTTAGCCTCGAGAATCTATACAACCTCTATTTCAGGGGCATACTTCTTGGATTGTATGCATTTGTATTACTTGAACTAATTCCAAGCTGAAGCAAAAAAAGCTTGAAATCTTGTGATGTAAAAGTAGCACCTCGATCAGAATGAATAATTAAAGAAAATCCAAAATTAGAAAATATAGTGGTTAAGCAGTTTATAGTTGTTAGGAAAGTTCAAACTTGACAAGGAAAGGCAAAGGGAAATCTGCTGTATTCGTCAATTACAGTGAATAAGTAGCAAAAACATTAAGATAAAGTGTCTGGTCCTTTGAAGACAATAGAAAGAAGTTGAAATGGAGCTGTGGCTTGAATTAGAGTATACTTCAAGGTATGAAGAATTAGGGTTTTAATTTAACACAGACAAGACACTTGGAGTTAACACGGCGTTCTTCACCAATTGAGTATGCCATATTACGCGATCTCACAAAGTGTCAAAAGCGTTGAACTCCAGGATGAATTAAGGAATTATGCAGAGATTTCAGTTTCCCCAAGGAAGCAGTGACACTACATGTCCGAGATAAAACATCTGTCACGGTGTTTTCGGTTCTAGGACGATATTAAGATAATGAGAGAAGTTCTGTTTTCCACCGAATAAGTTTTTGATCTTTCAATCGTTTGCACGTTTAAGCATAAAAGATACTGCTTGCTGGTCAGTGACAATTGTAAAATGCTTCCATTCAAGGAAGTTCCTCCATTAACGAACGCATTCAATTATAGCATAAGATTTTTTCTCGACTATGTGATGACATTTTCAGAAGAGTTTGCTCGAGAAAAAGGCCACAGGTCTGTCAGTCTGTAAAAGAGTGCTTCTGATTGCTTTCTCAGAAGTATCAGTTTCTACAACAAAGGGTAAATCGCCATCGAAAACTTTCACAGCAGATTTTTTAATTCCTTTTTTCAATTCGTTGAATGCTTATATAGGCAATAGAGGCATAGGGAAAATCTTGTTTTCGACCAGTGGTCGAATTCTTGAAGAATAATTTGGTAACCATTTTGCGTAATAATCGAACAAGCCAAGACATCCTTGCAAGGACTTGGAATCGGACGGAGGAGGCATTTGCAGAAAGGGTTTCATACGCTCAGGATCAGGCTAAAATGTTCCATTACAAACCTATATCCAAGTACATGAATACACAAAACGCAAAAATTGTTTTGCCACAAATCGTTATATCATCTAAGTACTCGAAAGTTCCAGACAAATTATTTTCTGATATAAACGAGTTCATGAAACGTTGAAAAGCAGAAACTCCACTTATGACACCCATAGGAATATGTTTAAATTGATACAGCTCGTTTCCAGGCTGAAAAGCAGTGTAGGGGCGATCTTCATTGCAAACTTTACTTTGAAAATAAGCTTCGGATAGATTAATAACATTGAAAATGTTATATTGACGAATCTTCTAGTTGATGGTTTGAGAAAAATCAACCACCAAGCGTTTCTTGTTATTAGAGCCAGAGGTCACAACAACTTAAGCACGCCATGGAGAATGATATGCTCGATTACATCCTCTCGGAGCATCTTTTGAACCTCTTTTTCAATGAATTTAGTCTTGAGGATGTTAAGTTTTAGAAAAGAAATTACAAGTATTATGTCAGTGAAAGAATTAGGAAGCAAAGTGAAATCAATTTCCTCATATTTAGGTTCATTCATCGTGAGATATAACGTGCAATACTCAGACAATTTAATAAAAAGAGCAGAATAAGCCATCTTTGAGGTAAGCACTTTGAGTTTCTTTGCAACACTTTCACTGATAAATTTATCAGAGCTTCCAGTGTCTATAAGAGCAGTCAAAATTTTATTATTTTCTTTGACAACGTTGATAATGGGAAAATAGCTTTGGCCTTGGCTAACGTGAGCTAGAATCACAGCAGAAGTAGAAGAGCAAAGTTTCAAGAAACAGAACGGCATACTTTAGCCAAGTTTCCCAGTTTGCCACATTTTAGACATGCATTATATTTTGCAGGACAATAATGACGATCATCATTTGGATGACGATTTCCTCCACAGATGAAGCATTTGCCATTCAAAAAATGGGTTTTTAGAATTGTAGCAAAAGGCTTTACCGATTCCGGCAACTTTTGAGAATCGTTCGAATCAATCAGAATATTCACAGAAAAATTAAAATTAGTAGGCAATTCTTGAAGACCAGTAGTTGTACTTGCAACAGGTACAGGTGTGATTTGTTAGTCGTAGGCCTTAGCACGAAGATGAGCTAGTTCCAAAGCTCTAGCACATTGTGTGACTTCTTTAAGACACAAATCATCACTTTTTAAGAGGATAAACATCGTATCTTTTCTTCACGGATTCTCTGTTTCTCTCAGAAAGACTTATATAAATCTTTTATTCTAAGAATACGTCTGTACGGGAACAATAATTGAACACCTTTTCTTCTCATTATCCCTGTTATCTCAAAAAGAAATTGCCAAAAATTCAAGATGACTAGTCTCTTCTCTTGCAAACGAAAATAATGATATGATTGTAGTTTTAGGACGGTTTGTCGGAGTCATTTTCGCACAGATTTTTCCAAAATTAAAATTTACAAATAAATTTTACATGTCTCAAGTGTTTTGTAGTGAATTTTGTACAGTCATCACAGCTATTAATAATAATCTAACTAACTAGCACTCAGATACCTAACTCAGTAACTAAGAAAATAGCTAGCTACCTAACTAACTAAGGTGTGGCGTAACTAGAGGGGCGCCAACAGGGAGGGGGAGGCGTCGGGCCCAGGCACTTTTTTGGGGCGGAATTTTTGGTCTTATTAAAAGTAAAATTCATTCATAATGAATTATGTTTTCATTTTTCGTTTTTCTAGTGTAATATAACACTGATTTCAACGAACAATTTTCCGAGAAGTCGCGCCACTAAGTTTATTCCATTTGTTTTGAATCTGCAAGGCATGCTTTTCCGATTCCATTAATATCATTGGTCCATCCTCGTTTATTAAAACCCGATTTATTAGTATTGATGTGCAAGATATCTCAAATTAAACAAAGCTTAGTGGGAAATAGAAATTTTTTAATTGCAAAGAGATTTGCAATTAAAATGTGAAGCTAAAAATCCCAAATTATGGAGCCTAGTTGATGATCCAAAATTTTTCCGTTTGAAAGAAACCTATTAGAGGTTATTCTCATGCTTTCTGTTCCACCTGAATTTGTGAATCAAATTTTTCAAGGAAGAAGATTTTAAAATCTAAAAATAGATTATGATTGAATGAGTGATGCCCATTAAAGTGACTGCATGAGAATTGCACTTACAAATTATGAAGCGCAAATTCAAAATCTTGTGAAAAAATACAGCCGCAAGGATCTCATAAAAATATTCTTTAACTAATGTAAAGTATGTGCATGCAAAATATATATTCTTATTTATACATTTAACTTTATTGCTTTGTCCGTAAATAAAAAATATTTTTATACGCCTTTAGATAGCTTGGCGCCCACACACTTCAACGATAAAGAAAATGTTGTCATCTACTTCAAAGGGTTAATTAAACATTACTGACTATATAACTCATCACAACAAGAGTGTAATGATAAGAGATTTGTATATTTCTTTTTACTTCATCATCATACAATATGAAATCTAAATAGTTATAAGTTCCAGGAGACACATTGTTCATTCAAGTGAGTTTTTAATTTGCCGTTTACTAAATTATTTATCATATTTTAATTTTTGTTACTTCTTATTTGTCTTACGGAGTCAGAATGCACTTTAGATTCGGGAGTCGTTGACGCCAAAAATTTTGAGAAAATAAGAGTGGGTGTCAGTTTTAGTAAAAAAAGAGTCTAAGTCAGAGCAAAAATGGTTCTAGTGGGAATATAGGGACGGCGTCAGTGTCAGAATTAACGGTTCTAAGAGCTTCTATGAAAGAGAAGATGCCCATAAGAATTTAATACTTTTTTGCAGTTTACTTTTTAATTTTGCGAGTACATACGTGATTTAAATCGAATTTTAGGATTTTATTTGTAAATTTATGCAAATTTTAAATCGGAATATTTGATGATAAGATTTCATTATTCCATATTATCATTTGTTTCGATAAAGTGATTATTAGAAGAAAAAAATATATTAGTTATCTTCTATTAGCTTTGTTTTGTCTTTTTGTTTTGATAAAGTAGAGTGTCTGTGAAAATTTATTGTTTGTAAATTTTGCTCCTTCTTTAATTTTATAATTTCCCAAAATTCCTCTTGGAAAAATACGAATTTTATCGATTCAAACTAGATTTTTTATAAACTCTCGTCTAAATCAAAATTTTATTTCTTTTAATTTTAAGTTTCTAAAGTTACAGCTGCACTTTTGATGAATTCTGAGTCTGTGAGACAGCTTGGAATCAGAGTCGAAGTCGGACTTTTTAAGAAGTTTGGAGTTGGAGTGTGAGTCGGAATCTAAGTTATTAAATACCGAGAGTCATATTATTGAAACAGAGAAACTTTTCTATCTCTAAGTATAATAATTCCAGAAAGAAATTGCTGAAAGAAGATATTGCATGATAATTGATAAAGAAGAGTTTTATCTTGAATGGAAAAGACTTCAGAATTTTCATGCTGTTGCTGCGTCCATTCAAAACGATGAACAAATGTGGATGGAAAGTCCTTTTGAAATTTTGATGTTTATTCAATAAGATCATCTTGGAGATTCACTTTCGAATATAATGATAAGGCTACGAATTTTTCTTACAATTGCTGTCAATGTTGCTACTTGTGAAAGAATTTTTTGGAAGCTGAAATTGATCAAGAACTCTTTAAGATCTTCTATGAGTATTATGAGGATGAAAAATTTTGCTATCTTGTGCATAGAAAGGGAGGTGACAGAAGAGATGGTTTTTGACCAGGCATGTCATTGGAGAGCTCACAAATAAAAAAGCAAGTGAAAAACTTGATGTTTGAATTTGGAAATGAGTATATATCATTTGTTAACTTTTGAAGTGATTTTTTTCATTTTTTAATTAAAATTTTACTTTTCAACTTTGAATATATATTTTTTAGAAATTAATGACTTGTATGTAAAATGAGTATTTGGGATTATTTGCAAGGCCTATTTTTCAAAGTTAAAGAGGGCGTCATTCTTATGATCCACCCGAACGGCACTTTTGATAGTTTACACTAACTAAGTAGGTAAATAAATAACTAAGTAACTAAACTAGTAGCTTGCATTACGCCAACGGGTCCACGCTAAAAAAAGCTGGTAATAAAATTGGTCTATTCAAATAAAGGTCCCCATCAAAATGGGCCCCTCATTATGATTGTTTTAAATCGATGTACAATAATTTTACAATATAGTTCAACTTATTGTATTTTACCATATGAAATAGTAAAAAAGTTTTCTAGAATGTGTGAAATGCAACATCAGATTACGTGTAAAATGTAACATTAAAAACCATATACATACATAAAACTTATAAATAATTTTATAAAAATTTTTTTTTATTGTTTTTACATCATCATATAAATCTTAGCAATTTTTATAGTTATCTAAAAAAACAAAGACAGTTATGGCTAAACGTGTCATCGAAGCCCACGTTTTCTGAAAATTGTAATCCAAAAAGTATTCCTTTTTGCATAAAATGGGTTAATAAAATGTATTTAGCAAAATAAATAATATTTTGCACAAATTTTTTTTATTTGGACTAAAATACGTTAAAGTAAATACTCAAAACATAATATGCATTGGCATCATAAAAAGTACCTTTCTCCAAGTAAGTCGATATCGACTCCAATGAGGATTTCCGCTTTTAAGAAGACACTTGAACTGATGCTTCGACTGCATCTTTATCATATAATTTTTATATGTTAATTTTATATGTTAAATTATGTTTTATGGAGATTTAATATTCTCAAACCTTTTTAGCGGTCTTTTTAAAGTTGCATTAGTTCTCTGAAATTTTTGATTTCAAATACCGAGCTTAAAATTTTGATTTTTTATAAATTGTAAAAATTATGACTTCTTTCACTTAACTATCTTTTAATGAAAAGTTTTGATATCCCTTTAAATTTTTTAATTCTTTCCAAACATCTTTTATGATAATTTGTAAAAACTTTTTTTCATCTATCTTTGATATAAGACAGAGTTTGTTTCTCCATTCCTATATATCTATGTTATAAAAGTTTCGCGGAATATTTTCATAATACCATTCTCAATGAGAACTTATTCAAGTTTTTCTTTTTCAGTGAAATTGAATATCAAAAATTACATTGTCTATGAAGTGAATAGAATTAAAGTGTGAATAGCTTTAAGAACAGAATCCAATCTTATATTATAACAGTTTCTATGAAACGAAATAACTCAATCTTATATAGATAAATCAGAATTTATTTTCTCCGATATATCAAAACTATTGATTGTCCAAATCAAAGTTAAATCATCTCTGCAGTATTCATATGTACATAATAATATGTCTTATGTAATATGATAAAATTTTACATATTTTCAATAAATGTAAAATTATAGATTTTTACGCGTAATTAATTTTTCATTATAATTTTGTTATTTTTCAAGTTTTTGTTTATTT